>PVJO010001242.1:21838-182171 GCA_004026905.1 Hystrix cristata | reverse complement strand
GTTTAACATGAGTTTTCCAAACACACTCTGCCATGGAACCCCTCTCATCGCATCCTGGGGACCCACTGGGGATCCTCTCTGAGTGCCTGGCCAGCAGCCTCTCTTCTAGCACTTGGCTCATTTTGCCCCATTTCATGGTTCAGAGTCCACTTCTCATCTCCCTTGAACTGCAAAGTCTTTGAAAACAGGGACTTAGTTACACTTGTTTTCCTCCCAGTGTTTAGTTCACCAACTGAATGAATAACCACATGCTCATAGTGCATCCAGGTCCAGGAAGTACAAACAAGGAGGTGGGTAGCTGTGATAGGGATTTTCAGCACTTACTAAAGCTTTTGCCTGGGCTCACAAGGATGTCCAGATCAAGACCTGTGGGAAAGGCTGTCAATCTCTCCACCAGGAATGCCTCAGCTGGGGCCCCCAAGCCCACCCTAGAAAACTCTTCCTCTTTCCTAATAATGTGAAGGAAGAAAGGAGGCATACTGAAACATTTCTGGCTCACCTGCCTACCTGCCCTGTCCCTGGCAGGATCTGTCTTCAAACCCCTGGGTCCTGGATGAATAGCTCCTCCAGAACATGCTCCAACCCTCCCTCAGCTCCCACAGAGGGCCCAGGGGAGGAGCTCTGCCAGCACTCAGGCAGCTCACCCCCACCAGCACCCCATGCCCAGTGCTTGCTCCCACCCCAGCGTCGCCAGAGCTGTCCCTTTCTTAGCTCACACAGGTCCCTTTCTCTGGAAGGGCCACTGGCTGATGCAGACCAAGGAATTCAGGAGACTCTGCGGGGGAATGGTTGCTACTACAGCTGTACCAGCTTCCAGGGTGAAAATCAATCCTGTAGCACCTTCCGCAGGAGCTACCTGGATAGTTCCTGTGAGATTGTCACCTTCCTTTGAAAGTGTGCCACTTAGGTTACTAGCATCCGAATTCCTTGGCAAATCTGTCTAAAATGCAAATGACTGTGCCACATCCGAGAAGCGCAAGCTCAAAATCCCTGGGTGGGGCGGGTGGTGCTCAGGAATGCGCATTTAACAATTTATGGACGACTGATGCACAGTTCTTGGAGAGTCACCATTTTAAAAGATCAGGTGAAGAGAAAGAAGTGAGAAAAGAGATGGCTTATTATAGCAGGAAGAATGCCTCTCCTAAAGGTGTCCACACCCTGATCTCCGGAGCCTATGACAATGTCACTTCACACAGTAAAAGAAACTTCATAGGCACAATTAAATTAAGGATCTTGACTATGGATTACTGGATGGACATAATCATCTACATAAATGAGACAGAAGGCAAGAGAGTCAGTCAGAGAGATCTGAAGAGTATCACACAGTTTCTCTTATACAAGAAACCCAAAGTATAAATAAATTAAGAGCAAAATTGGGAGTTGAGGATTTAGCTCAGTGGTACAGCGCTTCTCTAGCGAGCTCAAGGCCCTTAGTTTGATCCCCAGCATCCCCTCACTCCCAAAGAGTAAAATAAAGAAGCCATAGCAGGAAACAGGGGAAACAGACTTTCTGGAGATGGGGAAGGAAGTCAGGGGAAGGGAGTCAAGGGAAGGGGGAAAGGGGAAAGGTAGAATGGTGGATAAAGGGATAGAAAATAATCAAGATGTAATTTATACATGTACCACTTTCCCCAAACAAATTAACTATTATGTGTCACAAACATACACTAATTTAAAGAAAAGATTTGGAGATAGAGGGAGGAGGCTGGAGCCGAGGAATGCAACTAGAAAAGGCAAGGGAACCAGTTCTCCCGGGGAGCCCCCCCGGAGCACAGCCCTGACCACACCTTGACTTCAGCTTAGTGTGACTGAATTTGGATGTCTGACCTCCAGCACTGGGGAGAACAAATCTATTGGTTTAAGCCATTGAGTTTGTGGTAATTTATTATAACATCAATAGGATACTAACACACTCAAACTCAGAAAAGCCTGAGAAAAATAGCACTGTAGTAAAGGTGTAAAATATATCTCTTTTCTAAGAGGCAGACATTTTAAGCGGAAAGAGGCAGCCATCCAAAGAATGAAAATACTTTTGGCCCTAAAGGCAGATGGAAGCAGAGGCAGGACCAGCTGTGGAGTATAATAATGGTAATGATAATGGTGATAACAGGCATCTTTGGTTCTTACCTAGTGCCAGGCACCATCCCAAGCTCTCATGTGTGTACGACCACTGAATCTTAAACACTTTGTGAAGCAGGTGCCACCATATGAATAAGGAAGCCACATCTCAGAGTGAAAGGCGGCAGCTGAGAGGAATAGATGACGAGTGGCAGCTTTCAAGTGATCTGGAAATGAGGGACAGAAATTTAGCTGAGGTACGACTAAGAAGCATTTTCAAGGGAGGTGTGAGAAGGAAGAAGTCTAGGTCAGCCAGGCTGCAGACGGCCAGAGATGGAGTACAACAGTGTGGGCCTGAGGATGTCCACAAGAATGCTAGCTCCAAAACAGGGTGGGCAGAGGATGGCAGCCGAGGTGACGGCTACTGGGGAGACCATTCCAAGCCTGCCCTTAGGGGCTAAAGGGCCAAGTGCTCACACTCATGGACTCTTTCTCAATCAGGAAGCAAAACTGGGGTACAGACCTCAAGCACCACAAGGACAATTGTAGATCTGAAACAAATTTTGATAACATCACCTTAACCAAGGCAACAAACTTCCTTCAACCAGAATCGATGCAGGAGCGGACACTAAAGAATGACTATATTAAAAATATCTTCTAAGTGATATGCTTTATCATGACAATTTTGGAAAATGCTTATGTATCTTGGATAAAGAGAGGAGAGCTCAAAATTTAGAATACCTAAATCATCATGAGGGGATTTAGACTCAATTTTCCTCTATAATTTTAATGAAACAAGTCACATATAATAAATCACATTCATTTAAAGTAGAGTTTCGTGATGTTTGACAAATGTATACATCCATGTAAACCACCCACAATTAAAATGCAACACCTCACCATCCCTTAAAATTGTCCAAAAGTTCTCTCATGCTCTGTTATAATTAAACCCTCTATCTTCTGCTACCTCCTGCCAACCAACAATCTGTTTCCTGTCATTATGGATGAAGCATATTTTCTAGAGTTTTATATGACTAGAATCATACAGTACAGGGTCAGCACACTTTTCTGTAAAGGGCCAGACAGTAAATATGTTTGGCCTTGCCAGCCATACGGTCTCTGTCACAGATCTTCAGCTCTGCCCTGGAAACACAATGGCACCCAGAGACAGCCTGCAAATGAATGGCTGTGTTCCAGTAAAACTATTTGGAGACACTGTGATCTGAATTTCATCTAACTTTTACATAGTGCAAAATAGTATTCTTATATCAAATATCACACCCCTCCCCATTATTGAAAAGCATATAAATCATTCTTAGTTTGCAGGCCATATAAAAACATGCAGTGGGACCGATGTGACCTACAGACTGCGGTTGGCTGACCCTGGATAAAGTACGTACTGCTGCGCCTGGCTTTCCCCCTTCAGCATGTCTGAAATTCACCTGTGTGGTTATGTGTATCAGCAATCTACACTGCTGTGCAGCAAACACCATAGTATGGTTAGGCCACAACTATTCATTTATCTGTTTACGCTTTCTTTATCAATCATTTACATTTTTCTTTACCATAGTCTTTAATAATTGTTAACATATTAAACATATACTCTACACATGTCCAGAATGAAAAACAACAATAACAGCTACACCACCGTAGGTATTTTTACATTTTTCCAACAGGATATATTTCTAAATTTCTATAATCCCCCCAACTTTCAATAATTCTTTAGACTTGTATAATTTGAGACTGTAAAGCAGCTCTATAAAACAAGTCAGAGTGGGCGCTAAATATTTGTCTTAGATGTTCAGAGGCACACCTGGCACCGTTCGAGGAAGCCTGAGCCCACAGTGGACAGGACAATCCTAGCAGAGTGATTCGCGGGTACCCAGGAGGATCCTCCCAGCACACTAACAGTATTATACCTGGCAGTATGATTTCTTTGTCATGTGGCAGGAAAACAACCCTAGAAGAAAGTGGTGAAAGCTACTTTTGAATCCAGCCTATTTTCCTTGAACTCACTTCTTCCTTTGGCACCTTGTGTTGGCAAGGACAAGCCCTCCTATTAAGATGTTATTTTCTGGACGAGAGACTTCTACAACACCTCCAAACAGCACATCTGCAGCTTAGGTGCATTTTTCCTTACAGCAAAAACATGGGTGGATGAATTGCAGCCTAACAGCGCCAGCAGATGCCCGCCACTGCAGGCTTCTGATGGGCCCCGACCTTCCTTCCAGTAAGTCTTCCAGATCTGTCCTCAAGTCTAGCACCTAACTTCAGAGCCACATTTTAGGCATGAAATTTTGATTTATGCATAAATGATCCCACAAAAATATTAAGTTATCTATAACTCTACCACTCCTTTGCACATATGACTTAGTAAGAATTAAAATGGACAAATTTCATGATTTCTCTGTGTCATTTTGTGATGTCCTGAATTTGCTTTCTTTTTTTTTTCATCCAAGGACTCTGCTAGGCAAATCAAAACTGACTGTTAGAGTCTTAAATAATCATTCAGAAAGTAGAGCTGATCAAGTAAGTTCCAGGGTAACTGAACAGTCACTAGGTGCCAGGGGGCAGGCCAAATGCTCCTGGCACAAACTCTAGATGCCCTCAGCTCAGAGGTCATTTCCTGTGTGACTTGGTGTGGTGGACTTAATGTGGTCAACTTGAGCCAGAACGCCCAGCTGGACTGAGTTGGTGTGATGCTGGGCGTAGAGGATCCACCTGAGGATTGTTGCTGCCACAACAAAAAGCATAATAGGAGTGGAAGTGAGTGGCGGGCTGTTTCCCAGGAGAAGCTCTGCTGCGGCTGGTTCTCCTGAAGGGAACTCAGCTCTTCTCCTCAAGGAAGGAGCTCGGGGCCTTGCTGTCATCAAGGATGGCTGCTGTTCCTTCGGAGAAGCTCTAGTTGTCATCTGTGCTGCGAGCAGCATATCCTGGTTCTAGTAAAGATTTCTTCAGCCATCATCTGCAGACAGAGATGTACATGAGACACTGCCGTGTGCTCCCAGCCCTTGATTGGATCTTTCAGGTCTCCAGTGCCAAGATGGACATTCGGCACTTCCTGCATTTGAGGCCTCAGTGGATATTAAAATTCACCAAGCTCTACTGTCTCTACTAAAATCCATATTAATCCATATTAAAACAGGTCAGTAGCACATTACATCTATTTTGAATACTTACTATATTCATGGTTCACCTAGTGTTCTAGGTATTCTTAATCTTCATTATTATTCTAAGGTAGGAACCACAGTTAGTCCTGTTGTTATAGATGGGGAAACCTAGGCACAGGTTTTTTTTGTTTTGTTTTTTAGTAAGGTTGAGGTCACGAACAAAGATGGAGCCCAGAGCTCCTCCTGCTATTGTCCTTTGCACTCAAATGCCTAAGCTTCTGGAGAAGAACCTTAGGGGTAGAACTGCCTTGGTGTGTGCCAAAGAGCTCTTTTGCAAATCAGCCTGATTTCTTTTTACTTTTAAACATATACACAATGATAGGGAAGGGGTGTTTCTACACCTGTGTTCCCCTAAACAGAAACCTCCATATATAACTCTGCAGCTTGCCTTTCTTTACAAAACACCACTAACACCTCCAACAAAATAGGTGTGAATCTGCTTCCGTGTTTCTGATGCTGAGGAAGGCAGGACCATTTAGGCTGAATGTCATCTCCTACCCATGCTAAGCTAAAGATAGGTAATGAGGTAGATTCTGAAGGAGGTCTGACTCTTCTTCTAAAAGGATGCTTAAGCTTCCTCCATCCTAAAATAGTTGCAATGATAATGATGACAACAACAAATTAAATGGCAAGGTAACCATTCTTGTTACCTGGTGGCCTCTTCTATTTTCTGCTCTCTTTTCTTTTTCTTTTTTTTAATTTTTGTGATCCTGGGCGTGAATCCAGGTCCTCAGCATACTAGACATGTGCTCTACCACCTAGGTACCCCAGTCCTTCCTTTTTCTTCTGAGTTGAGCTTCCAAAAGTATTACACTATTACTTTGGTATCACATCGCTTCTTAGAACACTACTGCCATGTCTTCAAAGAGCCTAAACCTTTCAAATGCTTTTCTGACTTGTTCTCTTCTGCCCCTTCCTTGAACATGGTCCTCTTAGGCTTTCTCCATTTGTACACTTGCCCTAGACTGATTTTCAAAGTGTTGAGAACGTTTTAGAAATTCAAACTCTATGATTCTACTCCAGATCTACTGAATAAGAAACACTAAGGTGAGGTCTGACCATCGGGAAAATGAACCTTTCAAATGATTCTGATGTAGCTAAAGTCTGAGAATCACTGTGCTAGAAAGACCTGTCTCTAGTAGTCACCTCTGCCCTCAGTGATCCCACAGACTTGTCTTCAACCTTGACTATTTATAAGCTGCCTAGCCACATACTCAGGTGTTCTCTCTGGACATCTCTATTTTGCTATGTCACAGATTTCTAACTCCTTGCTGCTCAAAAAGGATTTCTCTTCTTCCCCAGGATCTGTTCACCCTTCCCTATTCCCCCAGTATTTGTTTCAACACCATCTCTCCACCCATCCAAAATAGAAATCACTAAGTCATCCTGGACTCTCATTTCCTTCATCCAGTCAGTCACCAGGTCAGGCCAATTCTACCTGTTCTCTTAATTTTTTTTATAACCTTAATTCAAAAGACAACTACAGGCCAATCTCCTTAATGAACATAGACACAAAAATCCTCAATAAGATACTAGCAAACAGAATGCAGCAAAACATTAAGAAGATTATATACATGACCAAGTAGGATTCATTCCAGGGATACAGAGATGGTTCAGCACACACAAATCAGTAAATGTGATATGCCATATTAACAGAGCCAAGGACAAAAAACATGATCATCTCAATAGATGCAGAAAAAGCATTTGACAAAGTCCAACACCCATTCATGATAAAAACCCTAGAGAAAATCGAAATAGATGGTCTTTGTCTCAATCTGATAAAAGCCATCTATGACAAAACAATAACCAACATCACACTAAATGGACGAAAACTGAAAGCTTTCACTATAAAATCAGGAACAAGACAAAGATGTCCACCATCACCACTCTTACTCAATACAGTTCTGGAAACATTAGCCAGAGCAATTAGACAAGAGAAGGAGAGAAACGGAATAAAGATGGGAAAGGAAGAAGTTAAATTATCATTATTTGCGGATGACATGATACACTACATAGAAGACCCCAAAAACTCCACCAAAAGACTTCTAGATTTAATAACCAAATTAGGGAGCATAGCTGGATATAACCTTAATTCAGGTTACTTCCTTGCTTGCCTAAGTCAGCTTCCAATGAGGCACAGCAGAACTTCATATAGGATGTACCCTTTACAAGACTCCACACTGTTGCCAAGAGGATCCCTCTAAAATGCGAAACTAAATTCATTAACCCAAGTTAAAACCCAAGGTTGTCCACTGTTCTCAGAACTGGGTCCCAAATTCTCAACAACACATTTATCTTAAAAAAAAATACAAAAGTGAAAGACTTACATGTAACCCATAGATATGGTTGCCAGTGGTGTGAGGAAAAGGAGGGATAAGTGGCGAATAACAAGAAGTCTCCAATAATAATGATAATGCCATATGAGGTGAAGAGAATGAGTACTCAACCCTCCCTACCTAGAGATGCCCACTCATCCTGTGAGCCCAGCCCCAAGGAAGCTTCTGTTTACAGCCTGATACACCATCTTCCCTCGGTTAAGAAGGCTTGTAAAAAAAAAAAGAAGGTGGGTTTACTACAGTTTCGTGATTGTCTATCATCCTTGTCTTCATGTGAAGGTGAGCTTTGAAGGGAGAATCTGAGTCTTAATTTCTGGGAACATCTACTGCCTCATATATTGCAAACATTTGTCAATAAAAGAACCTTAACCGTCCCATAAGGCAGTTTTTTCAAGCTTGGCATTAGTGGAATTTTGCACCGAATATTTTTTTGCTGAGAAGGGAGAAGGTAGGGAGGGCTCTTCCGCACACTGCAAGATATTTTAGTAAGCATCTCTGGCCTCTTCCCACCAGACATCAATAGCACTTTCCCAGGTGTGACAATAAAAAACATCTTGAGGTGGTACCAAATGTTCTCCAAGGGACAAGATTGCACTCTAGTTGAGAATCACTGCTGTAAAAGATTAGGTAACCCAAGACTCCAATTCTAAGATGGTTTTATAGAAACATTTAATATGTTCGAAATAAATAATGTTTGCGATTATTGAATGACTTTATCCTATGTCGAATATTGCTCAAGGAGGATTTAGATTAGGGGCTAGAGATTTAGCTCAAGGGGTACAGCACCTGCCTAGTAAGTGCAAGGCCCTGAGTTTGATCCCTAGCACCTCTCCTGCCAAAAAAAAAAAAAAAAAAAATAGACTGCCAACATTTTTCCTTCTTAGAGAGGTGGTTCTCACCCACTGCCCAAAACTCATATTTTAGTTCACTAACCTATGGGGAAAGATTAAATACAAAATTCACTTGAGTTTTCATATCCATGCAGAAATATTTCTTCTCATAAGCTTTAGTGAAACCTTCTATTTACAAAGTTTAAATCTGTCTCCTTAAGTCAATGGTATACTCTGCTGATTTTTCTCTATTACTCTGCAGAGACTGTTTATCTAGCTGAGTTGCTGAAGCAGACGTTCCTCTTCTGTACTATTAACGAAAACATGAAAAGCCAACACAAAACCAAGCCAAAAGAATTCAGCCTCATTTATCTTGTGTGTGCCGCTAGGGCAAACACCAGGCATTTTAATAACCTCATCCAGATCGTCAGTAATCATTGTAGGCTTCTGACTGCAGACAAATATTTGCCTTGGAGGTTTCTCTATGGAGAGGCAGAAGTAAACTAAGCTGCTTTTGTTCATACAGATTGAGTATAACAATCTAGAAAATACACAGCACCTACATCATTCATTTCTCCCAACTGTCCAAATAAAGAAGGAGATGGCTCTACAAAGATCTGATTGGACACATTTTCTTTATACTTTTCCTCTCCCCCAGACCATGTCCAACAACAAAAGAAACCTGAGAAAACCATCAGTGGATGCTACAGTTGGCAGGCGAAAAGCACCTGGGGAAAGGTTTATTCACATGGTCCCCAAATAGGATCCCATCAACTTTCACAAAGGAAAAGGGTCCCTTTGACAAGATCTAGCGGATACCCCTTTAAGTGACCAAACTTTGCAACACCAGTTTTGGAACAAGCTGTTTCATGTGCCACCTAATGTGATCACAACCAGACACACAGTGCATGGCCTCAGTTTATATTCTTGCCCAGACTGTTCAACCTAAACCTCATCACAATGAAACAGAAAAACTAGGCTGTGGAGCCTCTAGAAGCCAACTGGCTTGAATCCTTCCTCAAACATCAATATCATAAACCAAAAAAGGTGGAGACTTTTCCAGAGTAGAGGTGACTAGAGAGACATGGAAGCCAGATGGAATTTGGCTGGGTCCTCAGATAAAAGGCCAAGGTAAAGGACAGGACTGGGACACTGGGGACTGCATTATAGATTACTGAATTGGTGCTAAATTCCTTGAATGTGACAAATATTATTCCAATTATTTAAGAAAGTATCTTTGCTCTTGGAAGGTAAGTACTGAAACATTTAGGGCAGAAGGTCATGCCTGTGACTTCCCAATGGTTGAACGAAACAAAACAAAAAAACTCCAAAAAACAATGACAACAACAAAACCCATATTCATAGAAAGGGATAAAGCACAATGCCAAAACTGGCGAATTTAAGTAAAGGAGTTTGTATTGTTCTTTCAGTTTTCCTATAGGCTTGAATTTTTCAAAATTAAAGTTGGGGAGGAAAAGAAAACTAGGTATAGGTCTGTTGCTGTGAATATATAATAAAGCCAGAATATTTTAGAAATGTATCCCATCAGGAAAAAAAAGTGTAAGAACCATGTATATTATTTTCTCCTCAAATCTGAATATATAACCTTAGTTACTCTAAGTGTTGGAAGCATGAGATGAAACAAAAACAAAACACCTGAATCTAATCCAACACATTTTGACTCCATCGTCACGCTAAGAAAGCTCAAAAATAAAAAAAGAAATTTGATGCACCATGTTCTCAAGCATTCTAGAAAATTCTCGGTTATATAATAATGGGTTTGAAGATTATGCACACACTAAATGAGTTCCAAGCAGAGCATTAAAGTAATCTTTGCAACTTGTTAACCCAAGTACTTTCAAGAAAATACAGAGAAAGGAAAGGTATCCACTCCCCACGAAGCAATGACTATCAGCCATTTAGAATAAGAGGACAAAGATCTTTCTTGTAAAACTTCACTTATTTATTTATTTATTTATTTATTTATTTTTTGGTGCTGGGGATCGAACTCGGGGCCTCATGCTTGTGAGGCAAGCACTCTAACCACTGAGCTAAGTCCCCAGCCCCAAACTTCACTTACTTATGACCTGAATTTATTTTGGACCCACAATTTGTGCAATTTAATTTGTGCAATTTAGACATTCAGTTTAGAGCTTATGTAATAATGATCAAAACCAATTTGCTGAAAGAGAGAGAAAGCTGCAAAATTGGGCACCCAATTGTTTGCAAGTGATGGAAGTTGGAGGAAGAAAATTAGCTTAAAAAAACTAAATAGGCCCACTTGGGTGTTTAAAGGTGAGACTGCCCTTCTTCAAATGACTCCTCACAAAATACCCTGGGGTTACTTTGTCCAATTTAGAAGGCTGGTATCTTTATGTCAGCTTCTGCAAAAGATCCTGAAGTTAAGGCAAAACCTGGGGACCTTAGCTTTCCTCTGTCTCAACAGATTCTTGACTTCCCCTGAAAGGTTAAGACCAGCGCCTTGTTGAGATTGCTGTAATCTCTTTCCAGAGATTCAAACGCCCAGGGAATTTCAAGCATCTACAAGCATGCTGTACTTCTAAATTCAAAAGGGCCTCTGATTCCTTATCTCCTCTTTCCATCCTTCTCACTGCTTTCCGGCTCAGGAGAGTGCAACGTGCCTTATGGAGCTTTGTTTCATCATCCACCCTTGGCCAAGGAAATTTCTGCCCCCAGATTTAAAACTAATGTTAAATAGGACCGTGACCTGGTAGAGGAAACAGAAAGATCCTATTACAGGTACTCAGCACCACAATCTGAACAACAAACAGTCACACCTGGGTACCCACTGTTAATTCATTCTGGAAACCCAGCCCATAAGAAATGTAATCAGAAATTATTCATGAATGTTCCCCAGAACTTTCATATTTTACTGGGCTGATATAACCAATTTAGACTTAGTGGTATCATTCTTAATCTTTTTGTGATCCATGATTGGCACTTAACATGCACAAAAGTATGGGACAATAGGGACAAATGTGTGTTCTGCACTGTTTGCAAGCTATCTGAGACCTATAGGCGGCCAACAGTGAAACATTTTTTTTCTTGTTAAAATGTGATGAGTAAGCACTGGGTTTGATGAGTTCTGAGGACGAATACTGAGGTCTGATTACAAAGGCAGATAATTTGGTACTTTTCTACCACTGCTATTTGTTCCAAACAGAATTAACTCAGAAGTGGTTATTTCATCTCTTATAAATTATTTTATTATCATTTTTAATCATGAAGAAGCCAAACTTGGAAATTTGGAAAAACTACTAAATTCTGAACACAGTCCATGTCATTCTTGGGGGGGAGTGGCCACTCTTAATTCCACCAATAGGAATTTGAGTTTATTTTTATTATAAAATTTTCAGCACTAGAAAGAATACCAATGACAACAGCATCCAAGTTTTTCATTTTACAAATTCAAAAACAAAAGTACTGTGCTTTACCCAGTGTCACATGACTGGGTGGTCATAAACTCCAAATTAAGAACCTCTTGACACTCAGGTTAGTGTTCTCTGGGACATAACCCAACTTTACATTAATGTCTTCTGAAAAGAGTTTTTTTCCTTTCAGGAAAAATATTTTTCTTTTCTTCTTCTTAAATACCATCAATGAAAAGAACTACTGGATGGAAAACCATTTGTGGAAAATTGTGAGATTTCAAGGATGCCCCACGCGGCTACTAATAACTGCAGCAGCCACGCTGGCACTCTGCCAAGTCCAGGTGGGCGCAGAGAGGACCCTGCTCAGGGGTGCATCTCCCCGTCCTTCTCTGTCCACCTTCACTTTCCTTTGATAATTTTCTGAACCCAACTGGTAGGACAGAAATATAAGGTGTAAAGCTTTTGCCCTTACTGAATGATTTATTTAATTGCCTTGTTCATATTTTTCCTGTGTGGTTTTAATTTTTTTTTTAATTTTAGTTTATTAGTACATGTGTGTAGTACATGTTTATATTCCTTGTGTGGAGCTGGTACGTGTACATAACACATCTCAACTCCTTTTTTTTCACCCCCTAATCTTCCCCTCTCCCCACTCCCTCCATCAGTCTGAAAAACAGACAAGAAACATATTGTTATTAAAAATGCTCTACACTGATTGGCTGTCCATGTATAATTTTTGGAAGTTATGCTCTTGACTCAGAGTGCATTCTGCGCCAAAGATTTTAAATTACTGATGAGAAAATCAGCAGGATGACAAACCTGGCTCAGAGGAGGGTACAAAAACCTAACTGTGTGTGTGTGTGTGAGTCTTCAGAAAAATGAATGCAGTAAGGAGACTGGGAATGCAGATTCAAAACTGGTTAACGAGCCAGGTGTGGTGACACACATGTGTAACCCCAGCACCTTGGGGGGCTGAGGGAAGACTGCATGTCAGAGCCCATCCCAGGCAGCTAGATTTAGTGAAACCCTGCCGCAAAAGAAAAAAACAGGGTCTGGGGATGTGGCTTAGTGTGGAGGCCCGGGGTTCAATCCTCAGCAAAGCAAGCAAGCAAACAAACAAACAACTGGCTAATGTCCTCAGGGCCTGGCCAGGCAGTATCTCCGATGGTCCTTTTCTACTTTAGAAAATCATCTGCACCTTAAGTGGATAAAACATCATTTGTAATTAACACCAACTGTCTGTTTTTTAGGGCCTACAGAATAACTTTTGTATTTTTATTTAGCTAAAAAATGAAAATTATTTCATAACATGAAATGAAACACGAAAATGGTATGAAATTCAAATTTCAGTGTTCATAATAAAGTTTTACTGGAATATAGCAGTATGCGTTCGTTTTTATGTTACCTATGGCTGCTTTCATACTATAATGGTAAAGGTGGGTAGCTACAGATAGAGTAGTAAATACTTTGGCCTGTAAGGTCTAAAGTATTTTCTATCTGGTACTCGACAGAAAAAAAAAATGCTGGCTTCTTCCCTAGAACATCAAATAAGCTTAGGTTTATTACACAGTGTTTGGGTAAGACATTGAAAGGATACTCAGGTATCTTTTTTGGCCTTATTTCCAAGCTTTGGATAAAATTTTCTTCAAAATAACTTTCTATCGGTTGGTCATGCGTTGCCCTTGGATCAATGAAAGAGCAGCCAAGCTCTGGCGTAGAGAAGCTGAACCACACAGAATCCTCTTGTTCCTACACTTAAACCCAAGTGCTCCAACACGTTCACGAAATACAAGGTAGGTAGCCTAAACCAATATTCTCCTTGATTCAAACCAATGTTCCCTTTCGAGTTCTCCTTCAGAAAGGAGAGTAAAAGGAAGGAACATTTAGGTTCTGAAATGGTGCTTTAACATTTTCTCCTCTCACACTGTGACCCTACAAGGTTTCAAGGCCATGGACTGCTGCTCTCTAGAAAAACACACCAGGACTCTGCAAGTTGCGACCCAAGAGGGATTAGAAGTGGCAATTTGATGAGGGGCTAGATCAGAGAATTGTTTTAATTTAATAGACAGAAGCTGAATGGATGGAAAATGCCTAACTAGGGTCTCTGTGGAAAGGTGCTAAGAGTCTCATTCCAAATTTTTTTAAGTATGAAAGACTTCAAAAAGGGGGGAAAATCACATATGTTTTTAATCTCTGTATTTTAGATTCTCAAGGAGGGTGTGGTGGCACACATTTGTAATCCCAGCACTCAGGAGGCTGAGGCAGGAGGATCACCACAAGTTCAAGGCCAGCCTGGGCTACACAGTGAGTTCAAGGCCAGCCCAAACTACATAGCAAGACTCTGTCTCAAAAAAATAAAAACAAAAACAAACATCAACAACAAAACCCCCAAGCAAATAAACTATGGATCCTCAAATATTTATAAAAAGTTTTTAGTCAGGATATGGAGCTTTTGTTTGAATTTTATGAGCAATGAATGCTGCTGATGACCACAAACCCAACTGGAAAATATAAAGCAGACCCCTTTACCTTTTCTCTTTAATTTCTCAACATGTTTGATTTTTAAATGTTATTCTCATCTTGGTCTCCCACATAGACACTGCAAGTCCTTAATTTACTGCTCAAACCATTTCCCCAAATACTTCCCACACACAGACCTTATTTTCCCACATGCAAGCCTTTATTTTAAACTGCCATATCTCCCTGATGTTAAGAACTTTATTTTTCCCTAACTACCAGAAGCTGGTAATTAAATGTTCCTCCAGATAAGACTGGTGAACAATAGAAGAAATTGCTCTCTTTCACTGTCAATGTTTGCACAAGATGTGACGTGGCACTGCTAGGGTTTCAGACAGACAGAGCGGCCTGGAATGTCCACCCCGCAGCAGACGGTGAGCTTACTAACAACAGTGCGCGCTCTGTGGGAGGCTACAGTGTCATCCACGAAGTCACAAAGGCTGGCTCACCCAAGAACGGCCTCACCAAAAATGTAGGTAAAGCCTGAACACATTCCAAGACGAGGAAATTTTCTTTAAATATGGAGGGCAATTTTCCTAAAAATGTCTTTTTACTCTAACATATCCGAGGGGGATTTATTCAGTGGTTAGACCACAAACATTCCAGAAAAACAATTATATTTTTCCCCTAGAGCAAACACATGGCGTGGGGGTGGAGGATAGGGGTGGGTGGGAAAGGTATTCTCATGATATTAAAATAATTACATTGTGGACATTATGTAGGATGGCTCTGCTGCCCTCTACTGGCTAGGCCTGGTATTGTCACCCTCATCCACACAAATGCCCTCCTCTCTGTTCTTTGTGGTTGAATTAGGCACTGATCTTCCCAAATAAAACCTGGGTGAGAAAGGCTGGAGGTCACCACCAATGGAACCTCAGATTTGGAAGGAATATCTGAAACAAATGGACATGTTACATAACCCTAAGGGGTGCCATTCCCACAGATTACATCATCAACAGAGTCCCAGAATTTAGCAGTCCTACAGCCTTAGTGGGTTATTTAATAAATGCCCGGAGTGGTGAATGAGCTTCCCAGGGTCATCGGGCCAGTGCTGGATCAGAAGCAGAAACTATATCAAGGGAGTGGAAAGGGAAACCAGATTTCCACAAAAGAAAACAGGCTGCATTGAGGTTGGCCCCCAGTAAATAGAGCCGAATCAGATATGTTAAGTCAGCTTTTTGTTACTGTAACAAGTACCTGAGAGAATCAACTTATAAGAAGTTTTATTTTGGCTCACAGTTTTGGGGGCTTCAGTCCATTATTGATTGACCTCATTAATTTGGCCTGTGGTGAGGCAGGACATCATGGTGGAATTTTGTGACAGAGCAAAACCATTCACCTGTGGCTAAGAGTAGAGAGTGGGGGAGGGAGGTAGAGAAAGGAAGCCGGCTTTTATAATCTCCTTCAAGGCCACAACTCCAGTGACTTAAAGATCTCCCATTAAGCTCCACTTCCTAAAGGCTCCACCACCTCCCAATCGTGCCAAGCTGAGGAGTCAACCTTTACCACAGGACTGTTGGGGTTAAAATCAAACTACAGCATCAGAACACGTATCCATGGCCCATTCTGTACTCTGACTACCTGTCAGTCCATCTCCCATTGTGTCAGGCACTCATTACAGATACACCAGATGAGAGAGAGGTATCTACTTTCAGGGGGGCTTTTACTTGTCTGAGTAAACAAGTAAAACTCAGACAAGTAAAAATGGCAATTACAATACAATGTTGTATAAATCTGATGAGAAGGAAGATCTGATTGCTACTGAGGCACGAGGCAGGGTGAATGGTCCAGACTTGGGGTTGGGGAGATCAAAGATGCTTTCTGAAGGAAGTGACATCCAAAAGAGACCAGAAGAATTATGGATGTTGACCAGATGAGGTGGACACAAACTATTCCAGGCAAATGGAACACCATGTGCAAAGAAGCAGAGGTAAGAGAGCAGGGAGCATTCTAGACCCCGTAGTCCTGTGGAACTGGAGTACAGGGTGTAGGGTTGGGTAGATGGCCAGGTAACAGATGAGGCTAGAGAGGACAGCAGGCCCCACCCAGGGTCTCACAGGCCATGGAAGGAGTCTGGGTCGCACCCTGAAGGCCAGGAGGAACTGCTCAGAGGCCTAGGCAGAGAGGAGAGATGAACAGATTTGAGTTTGGGTTTCCTCCACTGTACTAGGCTCTGAGAATGTTCTATAAAAGGCAGTCATGATTCTTGCCCCGCAAGGGACGTACCATGTAAGAAAGAAAGAAAGAATTCTTGAAATGATTAACAAAAAGATGGTTGTTATCGTTTGGATTGGTCCCCCAAATGCTCATATGTTTAAGGCTTGGTCCCCAGCTGACGGCACTGTTGGGATATGGTGGAACTTTTACTAGGTGGGACCTAGTGAAAGGAAGCCAGGTCACTGGGAGCATGTCCATGCAGGGGACACTGGAATCCTGGTCCATTTCTCTGTCTCTCTCTTTCTGCCTGCTTCCTGGTGAGCAGCCTCCCTCACCATATGCTCCCACCATGATATATGGATTTGCCACAGGCCCAAAACAAGGGGGCCAAGCAAACATGGACTGAAACCTTTGACCCATGAGGCAAAATAAAGCTTTCTGCCTTTGTTTATCTTAAGTATATTGTCACAACAACAGAAGCTGTCCAATACACGGTGCTATAGGATTTCAGGATTTCACAGATTATAGAAAATAGAGGGATCTACCGTTTACTTCTGTTTATTATGTGTTAGCCCAGTGATTTGTGAGCTCTACAAAGGCAGAGCTCACTTTTCACTGCTAAATTCTCAGTTCTGAGATTAATGCCTGGAACCCAAACACTTGCTGAATAAATCACCACTTTATCAGAACAATATTGTTTTTAAATACTTTTTTTTTTTTTTTTTTTTGTGGTGCCGGGGATCGAACTCAGGGCCTTGTGCTTGCAAGGCAAGCACTCTAATCACTGAGCTAAATCCTCAGCCCCAGAACAATATTGTTTTTAAAAGAATAGGCATGAAACCTTTATCTACTGGATGCAAGGGAATGCGGAAGGCAGTTCAGAATGCAACGGATGGATCTGCCCTCAAGAAGATGATACTCGCTAAATTCCTGTCTGCTGCTATATAACCTAAGTGGGTTCTCTTGTTTACTTTTTTCTATAGTCTTATGAGGGAAGTACTGTTCTTCTATTATAAATGAGAAAACTGAGGCTGCAAGAGGTTAAGAAATTTGATCAAGGACCTGCACATGGTAAGTGTCAGAACTGGGATTCAGAACCAGACCTGTCTGACCCCAGACCCTCACCTGACACTAGGCAAGAAGGCAACTATGTGCCTGGCAATAGGTGAAGCAGGAGTAGTAAGCCAGAAGGAATGTGCAGGAGGAAGAACTGGCTGGAAAGCAAAATCAGGAAGTTTCTCAGAGGAGACGCCATTTGGAAGCCTCAAAGCCCAGCGTAAATTTTGAAGGTCAGGTGGAAGGTATTCTTGGCAGAGGGCATAGCAAGAGCAAAACAGAGGCCTGGAAACAGACCTACAGGGGACGCTTACCACTCAGGGGAAAGCAGACCAGGCTGAGGTCACTAAGCTCTTTGTGGAAGATCAATAAAGCTATTTTGAATAAATATTATGCCAGTCTAATAGGACATATGAGGCACTTCTCACCTATGAGATTGGTAAGAATCCAACGGTTTCATAACCCCATTGGTGAGACTGTGGGGAAACAGGCCTCTAAAATCACTGCCAAAGGGCACGGCCCTCGTGGAGGACAAATCTGGCAGCAGCCACCAATATCAGGTGTATTTACTCTTGATCCAACAACACCAGTCCTGGAGAGCTACCTTACAGAGATACACCTGCAGAGGGAAGGACGACACATGAATAGGCTTAGGACTGAGAACAGTTTAACAGCAACGGATTGGAAACAAGTGCCCAGCAGCAGAGCACTGTCCAATCAATATGGTGCCACCATGCTATGGAAAGCAGTGAAGCTGCCAAAGTGATGACAAACTCCACGCTGTGCCCCAGAGACTTCTAAGATGCCTACCCATACATGTAAAGCAAAACATATATTGGGATATATGTTACATATCCGTATGTACCATATAGAAACATCAGGATATAGTATATAATTATATATTGTATTACCATATAGTTAATAGCCATTCTCTATATTATCCTATTATCATATATATACATCCTAGATATATCTATCACTATACACATACAGAGTTCACCAAAAAAATGTATACACACTTCAGCAGTTCACTGTGCTAATAAATGTCTGGAAGCTAATTGTAGAGGCCAAAGGTAACTTGTATTAATCTCATGATATCTCAATAAATTTAGTATTAAAGTGTTTATACAAATTTTTCTTTTTCTGATATATACATTTTTTGGCAGAATGTGTATACATGTACTTGCACATAGATAGATCAGAAAGTGGAGCTATGTATGTAGAGTACTACTACTTGAATAAGAAAAAAGCAGAATATGAAAATACAAGTTCACTTTTGCTTCTGTTTCTACAAAGCAGGGGTTCTCCACCATGGGTGATTTTGCCCTGACAAGGCTTTTGGGAATGACCTGGAGACATTTTTGATCATTATGACTCAAGTTGGGTGTACTATTGACTTTCAGAAGGTAGAGGCCGGTGATGCTACTACCTGCTCCACAGTGCACAGGGCAGCCCCCACAACAAAGACTATCCGGCATAAAACATCAATAGTGCTGAGCTTGAGACGCCCTGGCCTAGAGAGACCCATGAAGCACCCACAAAAGACCTGCTCTTGGCATGTGTCAAAGGCAGGTTTAAGGCAGCGGAAGGGGATGGCAAGATTTCTGTCATGGCCTGTCACACTTGTGGTGTTTAAATCATGTACACATACACCTAATCTATGCCAACTTAAAAACTGGATTTAATTAAGAGAAACACTCACTGTGACATATGGGGAATAGGAGAACGTCTTGACTAGTGCCCAAATACTTGCTGAGTAAGGAGCCTGGGTTTTGGACAAAACTGTCAGAAACTCACACGACCCCTGTCTCTAGGCTCTCTCCCTTCATCGCGACACAGCTATACAAGAGGAGCTCAGTCTCTGAAATCCCCTGCTTCACAATCTCGGATTCCGAGCTGCCCTGCAGGGCAGGAAGGGGTCACTGTCCAAGGTGACATGGCAGACATGTGGCAGGCAGGCATTTCTCAAATACACACATGCTGGGGCTGAGGATTTAGCTTAGTGGTTAGAGTGCTTGTCTTGCAAGCACAAGGCCCCGAATTTGATTCTCAGAACCAATAAAATAAAATAAAATAAAATAAAATACACACATGCATGTGCTATCTCAAGAATGCCCAGGTTTTCTTGAACATTTCCTCCATCCAGTGAGTACCTTGATAGACAAGAAATATTCTTACACAAAGTTGTTAAAACTCTAACTACAAGGTAAACCCAGATAGAAAGTATTGAGAACTACAGAGCTGTTAGAGGAGTTCCAGTAATTATCATCTCACCTAACTTATTTTTCAAGTTGCAAGAAAATGTTAACATCCTATGATCCACTACTATCCTCTGACCCAGCACCAAGCAATAAACGACTAACACAGGCCACGGAACTAGCTCCCACTAGCTCTCCACGGAGTGGCAGCAAAGGCTGCCCCCCAACAGTAAGCTCTAGGAAGCAGCATGGAGGAGGCGGGGTTTGGGGCCCAGGCCTTGTACCCGGGGCACTGGCTTAACTCGCTGTGTGCCAGGCAGGAGCTGCATACCTCAGGTTTTTTGGTAGAAGAAGGACAATTCAAGAAATAAGGTTTCCAGGTCCATTCCTTTCTTTGGGTCCAGCTGCAACCATCCCAGTGTGGCCACCACTCATTCCTGCATCATTGTGCCTCAGCAGGACAGTGTGGACTGACAGCCCACCTGTTCCACTAGGGGGCTTTGGGTAAGTTACCTAACTTTTTTAAGCCTCAACTTCTTCATCTGAAAAATGCATAAAATGAGGACATTAACTTGTAAGGTGGTTTCAAAGGGATTATTAGGTGCCTAATGACTCACCAACACTTAACCTTCAGTAAATATTCTTCATACAAACTTGTCTTCGCCTCCCCCCTCTCACCTGACCTGCAAACTGCCATTGGAGAAACCTTAAAAATAAAATCGAAATCATATTCCACTCCTATGCAAAATTCGATATCAGTATTTCTCAATCACTAATAGTATATGGGCCTTTTAAAAGTAAAAATAATTCTTAATGCAACCCTCAGCGATGGCCAAATCACGTTAGTCTGAACAAAAAACTAAATGTATATCTTTTACTCACATCTTTTACCATGAGAAAACCAAATTAAATTTGCAAATTAAGCACACAATTAAATAGGACACCAAACACAATGAAATTCAAAGTAATAATCATATTAATTTTTTAAAAATTGGACCACTATTTGCAACTCAAATATAGTACTAAAAAAAGCCAGGCAGGTTCTTTTGGGTTTATCATGTCTCATGTGATCTAACATATTTTATATGACAATAACATAGACTATGTAATTCTCCAACTGCTTTATTCCAGTTGACAAAATCCCTTTCTGGGCTGTGACATTACTTGGTCTATGCAGATACTGACATATTATCAGTCTTCCTTGTTTCTTTGTTATTAGCCCATGACGAATTACTACAATTCAGCACCAGTGTGACTGCAAACACAAAACAGGTGTTTTTCCTGCAATAACCTGGCAGGTTTTAGGAAAATTCAGAATTCTAGAATTTGCTTATAGCATTAAAATAACGCAATTTTTAAAGAACTCCTGAAAATACAAACCTTGACCACAGCTTGAGAAACCAACATATGGGATCAGGTCTATTATTTTGACACCGAAGTCCTCCAAATTTGGCCTCAGGTTATCTGTTTCACATACAGCACATTTTAAAAGTAGTTTAACCAGGAAGCTCACAAATTTGAGGCCAGCCTGGGTAACTCAGTGAGATCTCGCCGCAAAACAAAAAATTTTAAAGCATGTGAAAAGCCCTGGTTCAGTCCCCAGTAATAAACATCCACACATCCCACCACCACGAGCAACAACAATGGAACAGCCAGACACACAGACATATACATACATCATACATTTCCCCAACAAACTGTTGTGATTTGGACTATAATTATATGGAATGTATTTATTTGCAAGAGAATTGACACCTTTACAATACTGATGTTTTCCATTTATGAACATAATATAGCTTTCCCTTTATTTAGATTTTTTATCTTTTATTGATGTCTTATAGTTTTGCTCTAGAAAGGTCATATACAGGTTCTTCATATTTTCAAATTGTTTATTGCTTGTGTACAGAAATAAAATTGATTTATGCAGTATGATCTTATATTGAGCAATCTTGGTGAACATTGATTCTAATCATTTATAGATTCTCTTGGATTTTCTTTGTGAACTATATTGATTATGAATAATGACAATATTCAGTGAGTTTAGGTTATTTCTTTCCAATTTTTATATTTATTTATTTTTTCTTACTACTATGGGCAGAGACTGCAATACCATAATAAATGTAAAAAGTAATAGTAAGAATCCTTGTGCTCCTGATCCTTATGTTTCTCTCATTTAGAAGGGAAAGTTCCTAAAGCTTTGTCACTAAGCATAATGTCTGTTGGAGGTTTTGGTAACTGACTCCACATTTTCTATGCATCCATATTAGCCAGGCTGGCTTTCTTATTTTTTAAATATACCATTAACAGCAAGTATGATACCAATAAATATGCCAATAATAACAGCAGTGGCAATAGTGCCACTGCTGGTATTATTTCAGGTAACATTTGTAGTTTTTTTTTTTTTTGGTGGGGGCTCCTAGGGCCTTGCTCTTGCTGGGTTAGGTAAGTGCTCTACCACTGGGCTAAATCCCCAACTCCATGTTTCAGATAACATTTGGGGTCCTGTGTTCAGCACTCAGTATACATTCCCTCTCAACTCAAATCACTCCTGCCATACTGCCCATCCTTACAGGCTCCACTCAGCTCTTACACCCTCTGGAAAGCCTTCGCTGACACTGTGGCCCTCTGAAGCTTCGTGACTTCCTATTCATTTGGGGAAATGCCATCAGAATTTGTCTTAGTGGCTATAGAGTAGAATGTTAGAGCTCATTCTTAAACTTGAGGCCCAATGGCCAATTCTGTTTAGCACATACAGTGTTGATCAAATACAGTGTTTTGAGAAATTTTTTCTTTTTTTCTTGGTGTGGGGGATTGAACTCAGGGCCTTATGTTTACTAGGCAAGCACTTGAGTTAAATCCTCAACCTGAGAAGTTTTAAAGATAATCAAGAGATTTTAAAATAAGATTCAGATTTAACGTTTGTCTGAAAAAAATCAGAAGATCTGCTACGACCAGGCTCTTCACTTCTCCATGGCCACAATCAGCTGTAGCCAAGTAGCCATGTCCTTTCCACATGGATGCTGCAATCTCTGGTTCACTAAAAACCCACTGCTCTCTGTCATGGTATAACAAGCTGCTTTGCCCATTTGTGCTGCCTGCCTGGCCCCTGTATGTAACTGATTTTGTGACAACGGGTATAAAAGAAGTTTTAAGAGACAAAAGATCAGGACTCTGGGCTTTATCACTGGCTGGTATAATCTTTGGAGAAATCACTAATTCTTTGAGTCACTTTATTCACCATGAAATGAACTAATGGCATGTGACTGAGTTAATTCACAGTTGCCGCAAGTTCAAATGAGATAACCCATCAGTAACTAAAAAGTGTCTTAGAAATGCTGGCTGTACTTTCACCCAGTTACCCTCAAGTATGAAAGTCAGTTCTCTGACTACATTGTAAGCTCAAGGGCAAGGACCTGATAGCTACAACCCCGTGTTTGCAGAGTTCTGGACACAGAGAAACAAAATGATGTTGTGCAAGAATCACAGATTGTACAGGCAAGCTACCTGGATTTGGATTCCAGGTTTAGTTATGTAATATCTGGCAAGTGATTTAATCTTTTGGAACCTTAGTTTTATGATCCACAATAAAATATGGCAAGTAAACAGTATATATTATATGAATTAAGATTTCATAAATAGTTTTTTTACAGCCACAGAAGAATCATCTTCCTGTCACAACTTCAAGCACAGAATGCTGCTCTGTGGAGGTCAGCTGGCATATGAATCCTTCTGCAGATTCTTTGATGGGCTCCGCTATAATATTACAAACAGCCTCCAGATAATTTTCATACCTCTTCTGCTCACAATCAAAATCTGAACTAGCATGTCTTTCACCATCTTTTTTGATCTGCCAATCTCCATAAGGTTAGGGAAATATATACAATAATATGCAAGTTTATTCAATGAACTGTTTTCTAAAATATCTATTCTGATTCTATTAACCTAATCATTTGTATATTCTGCTAAAGCATTGTATAATCTACTGAAGTTTTTTGTTTGCTTGTTTTTTGGGGTTTTTTTTTGGGGGGGTGCTGGGGATTGAACTCAGGGCCTTGTGCTTGCTAGGCAAGCACTCTGCCACTTGAGGTAAATCCCTCGCTCCTCTACTGAAGTATTTGTACATTCTACTAAAGCTTTACTTCCCTAACTCTAATGTTTTAATTTAATCTTGCTCTGAATTGGCATTTTATTGTAATTTTTTCACATATAGACAAAATATAAAGCTCTTCTAGTAAATGTCACTTAATCTATACTAAAATTCATTTGAGCGCTACAAAAATAATTCACCTAGAAATAGTTTAATAGTATTAATGATGGAAGAATTTCAATATTTTAAAAATAAGGGTAATAGCACATTGGTCCCCAATCTGTTTAGGAAAAAAACAACTAGGAGTTTTAAGTAAAACTTTGAAAAAAAATTACCTTGTATCATGTTAACTCTGATAAAGACAGAAACAAGCAACAACAAAAAATTCAGGAGGCAAAAGTTCAAACTGAGAGGCTGTATGTGTCTGAGGGAACAGAGACAATCTCACTTCATCTAGATTTAAACATTATGGAAGGTGACCAATGAGTTTCAGAGGACTGAGAGCCCACCTGAGGTCAGAGCTAGAGAGTCTGAACTGGCAGCGTCTGAGCCCGAATCCATCTGGCCTCTCCCCAGACAAGTTCACCTGGGGAACCCTGCAGAGAGGTTCCCTGAGCTGGCAGCAGTTTTGTCACAGCTGTGTATGGGAAGGATGCCAATCCTACGAAGCTTCCTGGGAAAAACGCAGGCTGGGTTTACCTAGGCCTCAGGGGCAGCCTCCTCCCAGTTCGGAGAGAACCCCAGTGTGCAGATCCACTCTGTGAGGGGCACTGGAACTGCCCCCGAAGTACGGTGGTGCCTCCATCTACAAGGGCGATGTTCCAAGACTCCTGGTGGACATTTGAAACCACAGATAGTATTGCACTGGCCTATCTATTATGGTTTTTTTGCTATAATACCTATGATAAAATTTAATTTGTAAATTAGGCGTAGCAAGAGATTAACAAAACTAATAATGGAACAAGTATAACAACATAGTTGCGACAGAAGTTACATGAATAAGGTCTGTCCTCTCAAAACATCTAATCGCACTGTACCGACCATGGCTGACCTCAGGTCACTGCGACTACAGACAGGGAAATGGTGGCTGAGGGGACCGCAGTATGGCACCTGGTTTCCCCGGCTGCTGAGTGTGCCTGGGCTGACAGCACGGCAAGCCTAGATCAAGCCAAGGGTGGCCCCGGGGTCACGTCTGGTTCACCGCCTGTTTTTTTGGTAGAGCTCACAAGCTAAGAGTGGTCTTTATATACTAAGCAGTGCAAAGAAAAAAGAACATTTTGACATGAAAAGTATGTGAAATTTGAATTTTGGTATTTATAAATAAAGTTTCATTTTTCACTTTAAAGATTTAAAAATTTAAGATTCCATGTCATAATTAAACGGCCATACTCCTTCATTCGCACACTACATATGGTCACCCTCCTGAGAGGGGCAGACGTGCATAAGTCCTGCAAAGCCTGTTGCATCGCTCTCCGGCCCTGGGTGGGAAAGTCTGCCTGCCCCTGCAGCCCTGCACATGGCCTGCCTTGCAGATTTGCTGTTCGTGTTCCTCAAGGAGATGACATCGTCCTCACCGCAGCAACGGCGGGACAGTCCCAGAGGGGTTAAGTCCCCTGTGCCCACAAGCGCTCCTTTCAAATAAATATTTGAGCACAAAAAAAATGGGTGCCAGGCCTGATGCTAGAAGCTGGAAATTTAGCAGTGAACAAAAGAGATGTGGTTTCAGCTTTCAGGTTTATATTCCCCTGGAGGGAGGCCAAGCGCAAATATGTCACACATGGACTGCTGGCATTTCGGTTACCAAAGAACGGCATATGTGACAGTGGTCCATAAGATCATACTGTGGCGGAGAGGTTCCCATCACCCAGTGACATCGCGGCCGTCCTGATGTCCAAGTACAATGCTTGCTCGTGTGTCTGTGGTGACACTGATGCAAACAGACCTGCTGTGCTGCCAGTCATATCCAAGCACGGCACACACAGTTTTGTGCCGTACACAGTACTTGATAATGATAATAAGTTACTATGTTGCTGGTTTCTGTATCTATTATGCTTTTCATCATTATTTTATAGCATATTCCTTCTGTTAAAAATCTGCTATGTAATACTGGCAGCAGATTCAAACATCTTGTGTTTACCACATCTCTTGACTGCCTCATTTTTTCCTTAACTTAATCTCATACTTTTTTCCATCATGGTGCTAGCAGCATAGGCTGTATCATATAAATACCACGCAGCCTGGGTGTGTTGGCCATACCATCTGGGCTTGCGTAAGTGCACTCTAGAATGTTCGCACAATGATGAAATTGCCTAACAATGCATTTCTCAGACGGTATCCCTGTCATTAGGCAACACATGACTGTACACAGTTAATCACAATAAGTGTTACGAGGAAAAAGTCACCACTCATCAGGGGAAGCATGGAATTGAATCCAGCTCTGTTGCCAAAGATCTGCTTTAAAGAAAAACAAACTGAAAAAAAGATTCTCATTTTGAATTAATTATAGACTCATAAGAAGTTGCAGAAATAGTGCAGAGAGATCTTATATACCCATCACCCCGCTCCTCCCAATAGAAGTATCTTACATAACTGTAGTACTTTATTAAAACCAAGAAATTGATATGGGTATAATATACTTAACTAGTCATGGAGCTTACGAGGATTTCATCCATTTGCATTTACTTATTATTTTTGGGTGTGATATATCTTTATGTATAATTTTATGCAAGGAGCTTACATTTCACTATGATGTTATATAACCTCAAACCAAGCCAACTCCAGCTGCCCTCAAAGCACTAATATTTAGGGCGGGCTCCCCACTCTCCCTCCAGGGTCTGCATTTGTTCTGGACCAGTCAGACAATCAGGAGGCGGGTACCCAGCTGGCAGCAGCTGGAGGCCCTGAGACTCCATCAAACTGGCCTCTGCTGTCGGCTTCAACTTTCCCCTTTACAAGGCCAGGCCATTGTCAAACCTGTGTTTGCATTTCTCCCAAGTTTTCTTGACACCTATAGACTTTCCTGATCTAACTGCATATACAAGAGAACTCCCAAAACAGAGCTAGGAAAAAGCAAAAACAAAAAACTTTTCCTTCGGATAATTGACAAGCTTCTTCCTTTCCAGTAAAGAGAATTGTGACACCATTAATTCATTCAGTGAAATATATTTGCTTTCAGGTACTGGAGTATCAAGATGAACATAGTTCATACCCTCTGTGAGCTATGATGACAGGCAGTGATGGAGAAAGACAGGAGTCATCTTGGAAAGCTACTAAATGCCCAATGTTCACTTTTAAAATGATGTTATGTAACCAGTCACTTGGATTTTCCAACAAAAAGCACAATATGATGACTAAAGAGAAATAGTCAGGAACGATAAAACAAAAGCTGGTAAGAGATGAGGTGGAGGTGAGGTGGCGGGCATCCGTCTGCCATGACCGGAGGGAGCGCCTGCTGCAGACTGGTCTCCTCCCAGGCCCTGACCCGACTCTCAGGCCCACCACTGCTTCCTCCTGCTCCCCAGGCCCGACTGCTTTCATTTCTATTTCATTAAATCGAAGAATACACGTGTGTTCAGCTTTATGCATACTCATAATGCTATAGTATTTCAAATCCTTTTTTGATAGAAGTGAGCTATAAATACTTAGATACAGAGTTTCAGGAAAGACAGCAAAAGCAGTTCAATCTAAATATTGTTTCTGACCATAAACCAGTGGTATATTTAACTCTGCATGGACCACCACCCATTCTTCCTTATTCCTGGTGGAGTCTCCTTGAAAACTCACTTCTCAAAGCGTGCGTGTGTGTGTGTGTGTGTGTGTGTGTGTGTGTGTGTCTGTGAGTGAAACAAGATGAAGATGTTTTGGGTGTCCAGATAAGACCTGAGAGCCAGAGAGGATATATGTTCTGCCCCAGGGCAACAACCCACCCATGACCAACTGCCCAGCCTGAGAGCCAATGCTCCATATGATGGCGCCTCAGTATTGCAGCAGGGAAAGCAGCTGAGTCCTTGTGACACGTCAGCCACTTCGCACATGTCCACTAGGGCCTTGTCTCTGACGCTGTCCTCTGTCGGAGGGCATAACATGCCAATGCCTGCTAAGGTCCCCAGAGAATAAAGCTGCTCAGTGAGACTCAGCAGATAGTGGCTCAGCCTGCAAAAACAAACCAACCAACTCCAGTGGTCTTCCCCCAGTGAAAGCCAACTCCAGAGTTTTGCTCTAAGGCATGCAGATGTTGTAGACAAAACACTGACCATCCCAAGATGGGAAAACATGAAAGAAAGATGTAAATTACTAACAACTATATCAAGTACTAAATAACCTTGTTGCCCTATGGCTTGGGTTAGGTGGTAGTTTTCAATATCCCCCCCAGCCCCCAAAGGAACCTTTCCAGGCATCTCCTCCATGAAAAAAGCCCATGTTACACAATTCACAGTAGCCGAGATAGGGCAACAGACCAGGTGCTCATCGACAGATGAATGGATGAAGAAAATGTGGGACCCAGCAGGCAGGAAGGACATGAGGTCAGAGAGCTACAGGAGGATCCCAGCGGTCCTGGAGACGGAACAGATTTTGGCTCTTAACTCCTGCCAAATGAGATAGGAAACAGCATAATAGGGCACATCTTACCAGGGTCTCTGGTTGCTGTGCTGAGAACAGACCAGGTAGAAGCAGGAAGATCAATTAAGCCAAAATAATAAAAATAAGACAAGAGGATGTTAGTTTGACTGAGGATGATAAAATTGCAGGCAGTGAGAAATGATGTCCTTCTGGTTTTTAAGAAGTTTCCCTAACCTAACCAGATAATCCTCATCACAGTTAATATTACTTAGTATCAAATACCTAGTCAACATTTAAATACTGCTGATCACCTCATATTACTTTACCATTTGCTTGTTTGAATCAGTATCCAAATAAAGTCTATATATTGGAACTGACATTTAGGTCTTGTTGTTGTTTTTTTTTTTTTTTTTTTGTGGTGCCGGGGATTGAACTCAGGGCCTTGTGCATGACATTTAGGTCTTAAGTCTCTTTTAATCCACAGGTTTTGTCTCTATTAACCCCTCCCTTTTCCCTTTAGAATTTTTTTGGAAAAACTGGATCATTTTTCCTAGAGACACAGTCTGGATTATGTTAACTATATCTTCATTGGTTCCTCACAAGAACCAATGTTTCTCTATCTTCTGTAACTCTCCAGGATTGGTTCTTGATGTTGAACTGCCTCTGAGACACAGCAGGAGAGATGGTGGGTCTGGGATTCGAAGGACAGCTGTGAGCTGTGGACAGAAATTGGAAGTCACAGACACAGAGAGTTTAATAATTGTGATTTGGTCAGTAAATAGTGATTTTACAGTGATTCTGGATCACAGTAGGAAAGAAGGTAGGGAGGGAAGAGGCACATCCTACAGGTCTGGGCCTTGGCATTCCTGTATTTAGAGGTGGAGAGATGAGAAGGTACCAGGAAAGAAAATGAGAGAAGAGATACAGAGAAGAGATAACAAATTTAGGACAGTGACACGAAGCCAAGAAAAGCAAGTGTCTGGAGAAGGAGGGAGTGGTCTGCTGTGTCAGTGTGGTCTGTAGGCTCAGGAAGATGAGGACTGACCGGAAGGTTTAGACCGAGTTTGACAAAGCAGACGACGCTGGGGCCCTCGATGAGAGCTACTGGGTGGAGTGGTGACACGACTTACTGGAGAGAGTTCAAGAGTGAATGGATGAGAGGAAAGGCAACTCTTTCAATTAGTTTTGCTGCAAAGGAGAGTAGAGAAATGAGGTGGCAAGTAGAGGCAAACGAGACTGGGAGGGGAAATCTGTCACTATTTTCAAGGTGGCATCCATTGCACCATCATCTCCCAGAGAAATGTTAATATCGCAGATAAACTGCCTATCTACTTATGTACTATATGTACATATGCACTTTATATATAAAAAGAGTAAGATTTTTTTCATTGCCTTCCAACCCAAGAACCAATTTTTACTCCCTTGTAGGCAATATTGTCCCCAGTGAGGATGCCTGTGCTAAGCCCAACTCAGCTTTTCATTATCGTGAAACAGAGTTCTTCCCCTGGTAAAGGGAAACACACAAGGTATGGCCCCTGGAAGTGTTCCAGGGAAAACAGAACTTACAGCCAAACCTGAACACAATATCCTGCTATGACAGAGTTTTGGGAAATCTCCACCTTGATTGCCACACAGAACAGCATCAGGCCTCAGAGTTTTTCCCTTGCAGAGATGGGAGATTCCAGGAGGATCCCTCCGGAAAGTTGAGTGCAGTGAATTCAGAGCCATTTGGACTCAGAAAGACCTTGCTCGAATACCAATTCTGCTACATCCTGATTATCACCTAATTTTCCCACAACTCTCTTGCTGGCTCATCTGTAAAATGGGACAAGGGTATTTCCAAAAGCAGTTATTATGCACATGTTTTTGCCTGGTTAGTCCCTCCTGCCAGACCTTCCTTTCCCTCAGTGTAACATGAGTAGAGTTTACCCACCTCTTGGGACCAGATGTCCCAGATGTGGCCAAAGTACTTTGTCCCTGGCCATACTGACTGGACCGGAATGGCCATGTGACCCAGGCCAAGTCAGTCAGGGACCTTTTGAAATGTTTAGTCAACACTATAAAGAAAGAAACTCATGTACTTTTCATCTGGAAACAGTCGCTGTAAGGATAATACAGGCTGTGGGTGGCGATGCGTCATGATGCGGAGAATGCCGGAGAGTTCAGTCTACCTGGAAAACAGCTCAGGCCGGGACGCAGAGAGACAGAGTCCTGCTGCCAAAGAGCTCCCAACTTCTCAGACATATTAGTGACCTTTCTGGTGTTATTTAAGCTAGTTTGGCCAGATTTCCATCATCTACAACTGAAAAGGCCACGATGGGTGCACCATTTCACTGTGGCCTACTAAAAATAATGTTTGTGAAAGTTCTAGGAAGTGTCTTTCTTTGAACAAGCATTTAGTCAATGGTACTAGTTTATTACGTGCCAAGCGCTGTGTCAATATAGAAAGGGAAGTAAACCTAAAGTAAACAAAAGAGAGTGCACCCAATTTGGGAGGGGAAGCAGGGGGCTGAGTTACTCTGAGAAGGAGTTTGCTGGGTCTGAAAGGGAAGGAAGAGAATTTTAAACAGAAGCAACAGCGGGTATAAAAGTACTGAAAGAGATCATGTGGGCATGAACTTTGAACGTCTCCAGGGACCAAGCAGGTAACAGAAATGAGTGAAGCACATCAAGAAGGAGGCAGTGAAAGGCAAAGACTCTCAGCCTCAGCCATGGGAAGAATACACAGTGGCACCTTGGTTCATAAACTCAATTCTCTGCAAGATTCTGGTCACAAACCAAACTGAAGAGAATCGATTCGAATTTCTTCCTAAGGTCAATACTGAACCTAATCACTGAATTTGACTCGTCCAACTTGGTTTGTGATCAGAATCATGAAAAGAACTAAGTTCGTGAACTGAGGTACCACTAGATGTCTGTACTATCCACATTCATCTTCTCACTTTAGTAAGAAGTAGGTTTTAGCAATTTCCATGTCCGTGCAGATGAAGACCACAACTCTTCAGCTTCCTTTGCAGCCAAATGTGGCTGGTTCTGACCAAAAGGATGTGAGAAGAAATGATACGTGCAACTTCCAGAGTGGCTCTTGAAAGCCCTCTACTTCCCCTCCCTACTGTGAGCTGGATGGAGCACATAGGATGGTGGAAGATGAAGCAGCTCCGGAAGAAGGGACACACAGCAGAAGACAGAGACAAAATAAGGCAGGGGTAGTCTGTGTCTCTGACTTGATGGTGCCACCATATCTGCTCTGGGCAATGGCGCTTTGACTGTCAAATGAGAGGCACAGGTTTCTCTCTTGTTTACACCACTTACTTGCTCTTTGTTATAATACTCAAACATGAATCCTGCCCAACTCTCTTCCACGCAGAGAGCTATAATTCTTGGCTCTAAAGGATTATTGCCATGAGGGATTGTGGGCTCAGTGTTGTATATTTGTCCAATTTTCCAAGAGAACATGGAAATACAGATTTTCTTATAACTGACTTCTATATATTGGCAACTAACTCTGAGCTTTCAATACGGTCAAGGCCGGTACTGGCTGGGGCACAGAACCACTTCTACTCCACAGGCTTCCCTGAAACAGACTTTTCAATAGGAAAAATAACATAATTTAGGGTGGTAACAGTGACAAGACAGACTCCTGCAAGTCTGGGCCACACAAGATGGGCCCTGCCAGCTCTTGTCATTCTCAGATGCAGTCCCCAGGGCAGTACCCAGGAAATGGACTAGCCAAGGCCCTCAGTTTGGCAACACCAGCCATGCAGCTGACCTACTGCAACACCCAGGGCCCTGGGGGCCTTCCTGTGCACCAGTAGCCTTGCCAGGGTGGACACTGTTTCTCCCCCCACCCCCTTCCTCTCTTCAAGACTAAAAAACTTCTCCAGAGAAAGAGCTGGTCACTAATACCATGGGAATGTTACCCATTTGTGCAAAAAGCAGCAGGTGAAGAAGGCAGCCCTTGTCCCATACAGAAATTCTGGTGACCTTGCCAAACAAGCTCTCCCAGCCAAGCTGCTCCTTGGAGGAGGAGTGGGAGGTGGCAGAAAGGAGGCCACAGAAGCTGCAACATCCAATGCTCCTGTGAGAGCTGCTGATGAGACAGGCTATGAGGAAATAGCCTATGTGGCCTCTGCGGTGGGCAATATATTGCATCCCTCTAAAAAATAAAGATCTGCCTGACACACCTTCAGCTTAGCCCATTTTTCTTCCCCAGAACTCAGAAGAAACACTTCTGCAAAGGTTTGCAGACAGCCACAGGCAACTACTCCAACTGCCAATAGGCAGCTCCTCCATCAAAGTATTGCCTACACAGGTTCAAACCGGGTGCCTTCCTCTCCAGCTGATCCTGTTATAGTTGTAAAGGGGCTCCTGCTTATAACACCATCCACCTTGGAGGGAGCTGGGTCCTGGCTTGGTGAGGGGCCTTTGTTCTGTGACATACTCCCCAGGCTGAGAGATTTAAGTCTGGAGGTAGGAGCTGGAGAGAGTGTCCCTGCAGAGAAGGGGGAGGATTTGGAGAAGGAAAAGGAGAAGAAGGAGAAAGAGGAGGACAAGGAGAAGGAGGAGGAGGAGGAGGACGAGGATTTATATAAAAAGGAAGGATGATAAGCTGAAACAAGTGGGAAAGGAGAAAGAGTGGGGAGTAGGGGTACCTTTTCCAAGGGCCCTGATCCCCATCATTCAGGGCAAGTGGACTGTCTGTGGATATTAGAGGTCAGCAATATTGAAGGTAAGGAGGTGGGTCAGAGTGCAGAGAAGGCTAAGCAGCACTAGCACTCTATGTCTTTTTATGGCCAAATAATATCCAATTGCATGGACATAACACATTTTACATTCATCAGTTAATGGATACTTGACTTGTTTCTACCTTCTGGTTATTATGAATAATACTGCTATGAACATCCACAGAGTTTTTGTGTGTAAATACATTTTATTAAATTCTCTTGGGCATATACATAGGATGGAATTGCTAGTTCATGTAGTAACTGTTTTCCTTTTGAGGAACCATAAAGTTGTTTTTCCAACAGCTGTACCATTTTACAACTCCATCAACAATATATGAGGGCTACAATTTTTCCACATACTTGCCAGAATTCATCTGTCTTTTTAATTATCGCCACCTTAGTGAGTAAAAAGTATTTCAATGTGGTTTTAGTTTGCACGTCCTTAAAAGCTAATGATATTAAGCATCTTTTCATGTGTTTATCGGCCACTTACATTTCTTTGTTTTTGAGAAGCAGGTATTCAAATCCTTTGCCAAACTTCCACCTGAGTGTGGCTGGTGGAAGACAAAGCCAAGGGCCCAGCAAGGTGAAAAGTCCAACAACCTCTCATGTAAAGCTGGGATCATAAAGGCCATCCCTTCAATGGGAGGATGGACAAGAAATTAACTCACTGTCCAGAGGGATCAGGCAGCTAAATCTTGGCAATGAGTAAGGGGAGGGGGTGACACTCTTTGAATTTACAGCCATACTGTCTCTCATTTGGGTTGGGTCTGGGTTTATGTAGGCTATGAAGGACATAGTAGATCTGAAAAACTTAAGGAATTTCTAGAAATGTAATTAAAAATTCAATGGACTAATTAAACAGTTAAAGAAATAATTATTAAAAGATATACCAATAATGATGTAGTCTAAGAACCCAGAGTTGAAAATGACTGGTTAAAAAACATGGACAATAGAGTCTAAAGATCTAATACATAACTAGAGTTTCAGAAGGAGTTTAAGTAAAATGAGAAAAACAGTATTTCCAATAGGTCAAGAGATAATGTGTAAGATTTTTCCAACAGAGGATCAAACCCAAGGGTTAAAAACAAACAAACAAACAAACAAAAACCCCAAGGGTAAACAAAAAATAATAAAAATCCCAAAGAAACCCAAACAAAATAAACAAAAAAACTTCAGCTCAACATATCATAATGAAGCTATTGTACACAAAGAAAAGGTTAAAAGCAGAAGCAGCTAAATTAGAAAAAAATGGCAATTTATAATCTGACTGCCAACTTTGATAGTGACCATGGAAAACAGTAAGCTAGAAGAATGATACCTTTGATGCAATGACACAAAAATAGCTGGCAACTTTGAATTCTACAAGCTGTATCATTATTGCTCAGGAACAAGGAAGAAAAAAATTTTCAGAAAAACAAAAACAGATGGGAGGTCTGAAATGTAAGAAGGAACAATGAACAAAGATATTGGGCAACTATGTGGGTTATGGGTGTAGCTAAATTGCTGATGTATAAAAATTATAATGACTAATTTACAGGAGGACAGAACTAACACCAACTAAAAATACTATCAATTTAAGGGTAAAAATAGTGATTAATTCAACCTGTAAATTGACTAAATATGCATGTTAAGATAGGAAAACTACTAAAAGGACAGAATAACTTCCTAATTGGTAGAGAAAAAAGAAATGAAAAATACAAAAAGGAAAAATTAATCATGGCAATCCAGGAATTCACACATGGGGCAAATTATTGTATTTATAAAATGCAATATGACACAACTTTAAAAGTTAATGAACAACGGGGTGTGGTGGCACTTGCCTGTAATTCCAGCACTCTGGGAGGCTGAGGCAAGATGATTACAAGTTTGAGCCCAGGCTGGGCCACTTAGCAAGGCCCTGTTTCAAAAAAAAAAACATTACTAGCACATGTAATACATGATGAGTACATTCATCCTGGGAAGTGTTTATAGGTATATACTGCATATTAATTCTTTTTACTTTTCTTTCTCTTCCCTTCTCTCCCCTCTCCCTCCATCACCAGATTCCCTTCCCATTTGCAAAAGGTCCACCTCCCTGTTTCCTATTGTCTACCTCTTATTTTGATCTTTAAGTTATTTATACTTTGAGATTAAGAGATACCATCTGATAGTTAAGCTTCTGTGTCTGATTTATTTCACTAAGCATAATGGTACATCACAATACACAGAGCTTCTTATTTATTTTTGCAGGGGGATCAAACCCAGGGGCACTCTACCACTGAGCTGCATACCCCACCTTTTTGATTTTTTATTTTGAGAGAAGGTCTTGTTAAGTTTCCCAGGCTGGCCTTGAACTTGTAATCGTTCTGCCTCAGCCTCCCACGCAGTTCAGATCACAGGCATGTGCCTGGTGACTGAGAACATTTTAAACTTTGTAGAATAGAGAACATATATACTTAAAAGAAAACAAACAAACAAAAAACAGGGCAGGGGTTACCTCGGAGGATGAGGGCAAGGTCCTCAAGGGACCTCCATGGCATGACAATGTTCTATTTCTTCTTCTTCTTTTTTTTAATGTTCTATTTCTTAAACTCAGTGGTTGATGTTGTAGTCTGAATATGCCCCCAAAATCCATGTATAGGCAACTTAGTCCCCATTGCAACATTCTTGGGAAGTGCGGCTGTCTGAGCTGTGTGTCAAGTCATGGACTGATGATGTTACAAGAAAGCTTGACAAAGATTAGTCAGTCCTTTTAGATCTTCTGCCCTCTGCCATGTGAAGACACAGTTTTTTGGAGGACACAGCTTTCAAAGGCTGCATCGTGGAAGCTGGGGCAGGACCCTCAGCAGACAATGAACCTGCTTCTGCCCTGATCTTGGACTTCCCAGTCTCCCGATCTGTGAGAAATTAATATGTGTTCTATGTAAATGGCAAGTCTCAGGTATTCTGTTGTAATAGTCCACTCAGACTAAGTTAGCACACGATTACTAGTTTTGTTATTCTTTAAATTGTAAATGGGTTTTGGCATTTTACAATATTTTACTCAAAAAAAAAAAGTTTTAGTTAAAAAAAGAAGAAATCTTAGCTCTGGGAGTATGAGAAAAGCCTGCAGAAGACACTGCCCCACTTCTCGGGTATGCACGCAAGCAACTGAACCGCAGCGGCCCAACTGCTCAAGTACATTGGGAGACCAGAAACACGTGTCAGCTCCCATCTGAGCTCTGGTCCCATAGTGAGCAGCTAACCAGCCTGGAATTAACCAGTACCTCATTCACTGAGCTTTGGTCTTCTGCCTTTCATTAAACCAACTTAATCACATAAAAAGAAGTAAAAAAAAAAAAAAAATCCAACATTAGTGTCATAGCAATTACAAACATTAGCTCATGATTTGAAATGTGAATGAAAATAACCACTCAATTTGTGTCACAGTTAAAGCTATCTTAGACGTAACTTCCACATATAAGCTAGCAGATGTTCAATACAGCTAGTATAGGAAACCTCAGACGTCTCCAACTCTAAGGAAATTCTGGGTCTGTGAAACAGAAGTCCAGCGCCTCAAAGCACAGACTATCCCCCTCCCTTAAGTAAACCTCAGGTTGAAGGGAGATTAGGTGATAAGTCCTCAATATTTTTCCTTCTTGTCTGCTGTGAGCACTGTCTCCCAAGTATCTTATTCTAGGGTGCCCCTTCAAGCCTGCTCACTGTGCAGTGCCTACAATCAAGTTTTTCTTTTCTAAAGAAAATCTTCAATGCATTTCAACCCCTGATCAATATAGATTTCTTGTTGTGTCATTTAAGGCCTCAATTTAAGGATTTCTGTCCTGTCTCAAGCCCTTTCTAAAAACAAGGCAGGCTATAAACAAACTATGTCTTTCTCCTGTGAATTATTTTGCCCCCATAAAGTGGTGCCTCTTTAATTATGTTTGGGATACATGAGGGTAAGGGCAAGGTGAGATAAGAAACACATTTTCCAACACAGGTCATTAAACTCTGACCTCAGACTATGACAGAGTTTTTCAGGTTTTCTTTGACTAAAGCCTCAGGAGCATAAACTGATGAAATCTTTCTACTGTACCCACAAAGCTACGTCACTCACTACTATGGCTAGATCATTCTACTAATCTATTACGACGTCTAAATGAACTCATCGTGTTAAAAGTTAAAATAAGCAAAGCAGATCTTTGTGGTTTTTATTGCAGCTTTTAAGTTTTGAAAGTATGATCCTAATCTTAGGCCCAGTACGTATCAGAGGATAAATTCCGCATTCACGTTCTTCACTAGAAGCTGCAACAGGGCTGGTCATTCCAAATGCAGCCCTGGTTCAAGCAGGATTAATCTGCAAATCCAGATGCACCGAGGAAAGAAATAAATCTACAGTAACCCAGGAAATAAACTAATATTTACCTCTGGGCTAGGGCTTGCATGCATTTTAGCTCACTTGATCTTCTGCTAACATGTCAAGTCATTGTTACCTTTCTCATTATTACAGATGGGGGTTCAGGAAATACTAGGTCAATTGTAGAAAGGTACAGAGTGAGAAATCAAAAGTGTCTTAAATGGAAAAGGGCAAATTGTTAGGGTGTTTTAGAAGCACAGCAAAGCCCAGGTGGTCTTCACCTTCGATACCTTGACTGGGTAGAATCCAGTGAAAGTGGCTGTAGTACAACAAGTGCGATTCACTCCGCTCTGCTGCACTCCAGTCCGCTCGCGATATGCCTGACCGCCTCACCGCTTGCTAGAGGCTGGAAAGCAGCTCAGCTCCAGCACATGATGATGTGGCTTTGGCGGAAACACCCATCCAAGATTTAGAAGGCAAAACACAGCATCGCATTCTTTGGCTGCTTCTGCGTCCCCGCTGGCAGACACAGCCGCGGAGGCATCTGAGCTTTCTGTGGTGACTGTCGCGCTGAAATCCCCGTACTCCATTCCCAGCCTGAGTGTTGAGAGGCAAGTCCGAGGGTTTGTACCATGCAGCACCACGTGTGACAATGGAGATGGGGGAGGCCGGGCCCCCACAGTTATGGCAGCAGACCCTGCTTCCTCGCCTTCCTGCTTACAACGGGCTAGGCCTGTGGACGGTTCGAGATGTCTGGAAGTTGGACTTAGCGCCTGCTCTTCCAACCCTACCAAAAGTTTTGTCACCCAGTGATGCACAGTAAATCCCTCACTGCTTCAGCTGGCTGGCATGGATTCTGTCATCTGCAACTGAATCCTTCCCGAGACAATGGCTGTCCTACTTTCCCAAGAAAAGGAGAGGCTATGGAGCTGATCACCATCAGTCTCACTGCGGGCGAGGAGGAGGGACAAGCAGCCAGGTGGGGTTTGTTTCACTCTGCACTTCACAAGGGCATGACGTGTGATTTGGGAGCTGTTTCTTCCAACCGTGGCTCCAGTCGAAAAGAAAGTAGAATAAGGGAGGGATTATCCAGGACCTGGGGCTAGTTTATTATCAAGTGAGATCATGAATATGTGAACCTTTAAATGATAAAATGTTCTAAGAAAAAGTACTGCTACTTTCCTGGAAAGAGCACTTAGTAAGAAGTGAAACAAATTGTATTCCGTATCTGTTAAATTTTAAATTTAACTCTGTGAATAAAGGACCAAAGGATTATAAGGAATAAATGCCTTTTAATTGAAAAATGCAAAGCTTTTGCCTACTGTGATTCAACATCTTCCTAAGCATATTTTTACTTTCACGTCCTACAGCCTATTATTGATCATTTGTTTAAATAAAAATAGAAGGTGCTATTTACCACTGTATTCCAAAATCTAGACACAGATTCTGGTGTACAGTAAATATTCAATACATTTTTGATAACTGAATAAACAAGATCTCATTGTTAACGTACACTGTAAAACTCATGTTTTAGCCTGGGGAAAAACCTTGAAGAATTTAAGAATCAAAACTAAGACTAAGCAGGAGAACAGTTGAAAAGTTTCACTCCTAGGAACTAAAGTAGTGTGAATTCCTTTCTCCAAAATTAGCCTATGTATTTTATAAAAAGTCTAACATAATTTGTTAAGGGACAAGGGACAGAGTAGTGAATAATTTAAAACAATTGTAAAGGTCAACTTGAAGAATGAACATGTGAAAACCAGAACGAAACTTACCATATATACATTAAAATGTACGCTAAAGCTGAAGATATTAAAACACAGGAACAAAGAGTATCACAGGCTAGAAAGTGTAGAGTTAAATCCAAGGAGATAGAAAAACTAAGTATTGTAAATGGAAGGGGAAAAAAAAAAGGAGCAGGAGGAGGAGGAAGAGGAAGAGGAGGAGCAGGATCAGGAGGAGGAGGAAGAGGAAGAACAGGAAGAGAAGCAGGAGGAAGAGAAGGAAGAGGAAAAAGGGGAGGATAGGGAAAAGGAAAAGGCAGAGGACAAAGAGAAGAAATCCAGATCAGTAAATGAAGAATGGATTTAGCAATAGAAAATTTGGGGTCAACAAAGTCAATATTCAAAAACAAAGTTAAGGCCAACTTTATACCACCTGGTAAAATAAGTTTCAATATTAAAGTTGACTATTGTTTTAGTCCACTTGATGGTGCTATAACAGAATACCTGAGACTAGACTATTTATACAGAATAGACACTTACTTTTGACAGTACTGGAGGCTGGGAAGTCTAAGGTCAAGGAACGGAGCTCTGGCAAAGGCCTTCCTGCAGAGTCGTTTCACGGAGGAAGACTGAGGGCTAAGAGGGAAGCAAGCAAGGTCTAAACTCGTCCCTTGGTCAGGAACCCAGTCCCAGGGTGACAGCATTAGCCCATGAGGGCAAGAACCCTCCTTGCTGGATCACCTCTTAATGGTTCCACCTCTCAGTGCTATTACACTGAAGATTAAGATTCTAACACACAGACTTTAAAAGACACATTCAAGAAAAAAATAATAGTGTAGAATTAATTGTATTTAGCTTTGTCAGTGAGATGGTGCCTTCAAAGTATGACACCAAATGTGAAGGGAAAAATAACTGATAGATTTGAAGCTCAACTTCGAATTTTGTAAATGAAATCACTATCAATAAAATTAAAGGATGATAAGGGGAGAAAACATTTCAACACAGAAAGGTCAATATTCTTCATATACATTAAAACTACCTATATGTGAGGAATAAAACAGAAGAAGTCTGTAAGACCTGTATGTGGGCTTCTTTATCTTTCCCAAATCCCAACGAAATGATCACAAAATAAAAAATAAAAACAAATAAAATCTACCTAGTGGTGTTGAAAAGTAGAAAGAGCAACAGCAGTCAGGAGCAGTGAGGGACTTCCAGGAGGCACTTACTAACAAAATAATAACAAACAAGGGAGCTTCCAGTCTCCTTTTTTTAAGTCCCTAGTGGGAGGTGTTAGCTAAATAGAAATAGGTAATGCAGGAAGTATTGGCTTTTGAGTGGAATTATATAGTTATATATCTTGATTAATTTTCTGAGTTGTTAAAAGATAATTTTAAATATGTTGGTAAACATTTTAGTAAGTCCAAACAAAATAGAAATAGGATTTATAACTCTCCATCACTATAGGGAGAAATAAGGAAAACTCAGAATTCTAAATAAGCTATTATAATAAATATAAATATGTTAAATTTCTAAACTTAAGACACATTTTCACACTCGGTAGAAGAGTAAAATCTAGCTATATGACAGACATAGAAGACACACTAAAAACAAGACAAGAAAAGGTGAAAAAACAAGAGGACTGTCTCACTTCAGAGATGATGAAATATTTTGAGACTAGATAGATGTGCACAACATTGTAAGTGGACTACATGGCACTAGACTGGTCATTTTAAACTGGTTAAATTTTATGTTATGCAAATCTCACCTCAGTTAAAAAATAAAGGGGAAATAACAGACAAATGCTACAAAAAAGCTGATATGCAATATTAAAATCATACAAAATAGCAAAGAAAAGGAAACTAAAAGGCTGGTCTCACATATGAGCGAGACAAAATATCCCTAGAAGTGGTATTTAAAAATCAAATCTGATGTAAATAGGGAGGGAGGAGGGGGTGAGGGGAGGGGAACGGGAAAAAAAGAAGCAACAAGATATATCATGTACAGGTACAAATCCCCAATGATGAATGTTATCAATATGTACATCAAAAATGTACCATTAGGGGCTGGGGATTTAGCTCAGTGATTAGAGTGCTTGCCTTGTAAGCACAAGGGCCTGAGTTCGATCCCCGGCACCACAAAAAAAACCAAAAAAAAAAAAAAATGTACCATTAAAATAAAATTTAAAAAAAAATCAAATCTGAGTGTGGAAAAAAGTTCAATCCAATAGTCTATTAAAAGAATATACTCTAGTCATGCACTGTTTAACGACAGGGATAGATTCTGAGACAGTATCATTAGGCAATTTCATTGTTCTGCAAACATAAGAGTGTGTACTAACACAAACTAAGATGGCTAAAGTGTCACTAGGCAATGTAACCGTATGGGACACCACTGTACACTTTGTCATTGAGCCAATTGCTATGTGGTACATGAATAACTGAACACTGATTATCCCAAGAGTATGAGAATGATTCAACATGAAATTTCCTAATATAATTCACTCCACTAGCAAACTGAAGGAAACAAATATCCATAAAATACCTCAATAAAAGCCCCCCTCAAATCCTAACTCCTATCTTATTTCCATTCACACCCCACAAATTGTTCCTAACAGAGACACATGGTTAAACTTCTCTTCTTTAACTCAATAAGGAATATTTATCAGATCCTACAGTCAAAACTGCACTATCATTATAACTCCGGAAATATCCAATTAAAGTTATAAACCAATCAAGGATACCCTGATCATCCCAATCATTTGCCATTATCCCAGAAGTCATAACTTACGTAATGAAAATAAGAAAAGTATATAAAGGAAATGAAAACCATCTGTATTCACACATATTCTTTTTTATAACATAAAAAGCAATAAAAATTACGTCAAAGAAGATAGAGATGCAAAAGATCAAAATCAGAAAATTAACAGGTTTCATGAGTAATCAAAAAGTGATGAGTCCAATTCATTTCTGATAAACCCTACTTACCAGAAAATAAAAAATACTTAAATCTAGTAAGAAATGCCTTTCCTCATCTGGAAAACAGTAAGAACTTTAAGAGAATAAAATGACCTGAATAAATGGAGAGATGAAATATTCCTAGAAGGTAAGATTCAATACCATAAAGATTAATTTCTAAATTTAAGGCAATTGCAATCCAAGTTGTAATGGGATTTAAGGAACACTGACTCTAAAATCCATCTAAGTTAGTATAAATATATGAGAATAAAAAATATAAAACTCTGTATGGCTTACCCTCATGGGTATTTACATGCATGATAAAACAATAATTAAAAAAGTCTGAAATTGACTCAGAAATAGAACAGAAGAGGGTCAAGAAATAGTGGTGCATATGTGGTACATAAGATGATTAATAGTGAGACACAAATGTCTACCTGGGGAAAAAAGTGAAAGTCTTACCTATATACGCAAAAAGAATGTTTTTATTATTTAAGAAGTTAAATATTTATAATAAGAAGAACTCTTCTATATTTTCTTCAAACATTTGCATAATTTGGGGGATGGGGAAGCCCTGATTGAAGAAGGTTAAGGCCTACAAGTCTAAAGAAGGTTTAGATTTTTTGAGGAAAAATGATACAAACGAGACTAATAACAAATGATAAATGAGAAAATTAACAACCATAACACATAAGAGATGTATAAATCAACAGAAAAAGATTGCAGAAAATATCAAGACTTTAAATGAAAAGGTTGCAGCACATATTAATATGCTTACTCATAGATGTCATTTGTCTTATGCATATTCATACATGTACAGAGAGAGGTCTGGGAGAAATGAAAGAATAGTTACACAGGGCAGCCAGGTAGGTGAGGGAGGGAGAGAAGGAGATAGGCTAGTGGAGATATGTAAATTAATTGAAATTTATTTTTACAATGAACACTTTTTATCTTAAGCTTCTTTAAATACAATCATGCAAAAACATATCCTCATTATAAAAAATTAAACTGTAAAAAGATAAGAAGTTAGAAGGCAAATATCCCCATTTAAACACACTCCCCAAATCTAATTTTGCTCCTAAGGGCTAATTTTCATTAAAGTTTTCTCTCCCGTGTGTGTGTGTGTGTGTGTGTGTGTGTGTGTGTGTGTGTGTGTGTGCGTGCGCGTGCGCGCGCGCGTCTGTGTGCATGTGTATGTGCATGCATGTGTGTGTGTGTGTGTGTGTGTGTGTGTTACTAGGCTACAGCACTACAGACTCAGTCTTTTTTAATTTTTTATTTTGATAGAGGGTATTGCTAAGTTCCCCAGGCTAGGTGAGCTCAAACTTGCGCTCCTCCTGCATCAGCCTACCAGAGTGCTGGAATTACAGGTGTGCGCTGCCACAGCAAGCTTTTAAAATACAGTACCTTTAAACAACAACAACAAAAAGTCTCATTATTTACATAGGTAGTAAAAAAACTCGAAAGTTACCAAAAGAAGAAATAAATGGGTAATAAGCATATTTTAAATGTCTTTAATGATTACAGAAAGGAAATGTGCTCTTTTTCAAATGTCTAGTGCTCCGAATCATGTATCTGACAAGGAGTTTGTACCGCAATATGTAAAGGACCCTTAACAACTCAATGATAAAAAATAGAAATCAATTTTTAAATTGGCAAAGAATTTGAACTGACATTTCTCCAACGAAAACATACAAATGACCAACAGACACATGGAGATTGCTCAGTATCATTAGACATGATAGAAATGTAAAACAAAACCACAGTGAGATGTCACTTCATAGCACTGGGATGACTAGAATCAAAGAAGAAAGTAAGTCTCATTGGAGATGTGGAGAAACTAGAACCCTCATATTGATGGTGGGATTATAAAGTGTACAGCCGTTTTTAGAAGCCATCTAGCAGTGCCTCCAAATATTAGGAGTCACCATATGACTCGGTTAGTTCCATTCCTAGCTAATGTCCAAGAAACCATATGTTCATGCAAAAGCTTGTACATTATTCATAGCAGTATTATTTATAATAGTCAAATGGAAAAACCTCAAATGCTCATCAGTTGATGAATGGGTATGCATCAATACAATGGACTATCACTTGTCAATAAAAGGGATAAAACAGTCCTACACGTAGCATGGATGATTCTTAAAAATATGATGCGAAGTGACAGAAGCCTGAGAGAAAGTATAGAATTCCACTTAGGGGAAATGCGAGGAATAGGCAAATCCCCAGAGACAGGAAGTGGGTTAAAGGTTACCAAGGGCTACGGAAAGGACTAAGGAAGGGAGAATGACTGCCAAGAGATTCTTTTTAAGGTGAAGTTCTAAAACTGGGTTGCAGTGACATCTGTATAACTCTGAATATCCTAAAATCTCTTGAACTGTAGATCTTTAAAAAAAGGTCAATTTTATATACAAATTATATTTCAATATTGAAATTATATTTCAATAAAGCTTTTTTAAAATCTTTACTACATTTGTTTTTAATATAGTTCTTTTAGTTGTAGTTATTTTAATGGTACATTTTAGATGTACATGGTAATAACGTTCATCAGAGGGGATTTGTACCTGTACATGATATATCTTGTTGCTTCTTTTTTTCCCATTCCCTTCCCCTCCCTTCACCCCCTCCTCTGTCCTTATTTACAAAAGCTTTGTTTCCATTTTTTTTCTTCTATTTCTTATTTCTCTTGTCCCTCTGTTCCTTTCCCCCTCCCCCTCCGTTTTTTCCTTTCCCATTTGGACACTTTCTTCCCTTTCCCAATATGATACATTTTAGTCTTTATAAAAACTTAATAAAGCTATTTTTAAAAACACACATAGACAAACTGATAGAATTCTATATTAAAAATAGTGACTTTTACTCTATGCCCAATAACGTTGGCTTTAAACAAAGTCTAATAAAGTTGGCTTTAAACAAGGTCCATTTCCTATCAATTCTAAGTACTCATCTTTAAAAAACAGTAAAGGATATCCAGAAAGATTTAGCTTAAGGGAAGTTTGTTACATGCTGTTAAGAGAGGGAAATAAATACAAATTGAACAGCAAGAGCCTGGATATTTATGGAATACTATGTGGCCATTAAGAATGTCATAAGAAATTAATCATTGATGAGGAAAGGTAATATGTCAGTCTCAGCAGGAAACCAGGCACATTCAGATTAGGTAATCTGAGTAGAGTTTCATAAAGACATTATTTGTAAAGCAGGGTGCAGGAGAACCACAGCGATATGTGGTACTTGGCAATACCAAGCAGGAGGAACAAACAGTTATCAGAGGTTGAGAAAATAGCATGGAGAGGGCTGCCAGACAGCCTGCTTTCCATGGAGGGCCTCAGCCAAACTGCTGAGACCAAGCAGGGAGGAGAGCTGGGGAGCAGACAGCCAGGACCCGCTCTCTTCTCACTCCACAGCGTCAGACACCCGGGCCATGATGTGAGAAGCGGGTGGCACATCAGGGGCCCTCTCAGCTCAGCACCCCAGGCAGAGGAAGGGACAAGTCTAAGACCACAGCACAGATGGTTATAGCTGGAAACAAAAAGAGTAGTTTACACGGGACTACTTAGTTTCCTCGAAATTCTAAATGAATAATAGAACCACTTAAGAAATTCTGGAGTTGATGGGCATTTGGGCTGCTTCCAAGATTTAGCTATTACAAACTGTGCTGCTATAAACATGGGTGTGCATATGTCACTGCGGTATAATGCTTTTAGTTCTTTTGGGAAGATACCAAGAAGTAGAATAGCTGGGTCAAATGGAATCTCTAGTCCTAGTTCCCTGAGGAATCTCCACACTGATTTCCGTAGCGGTTGCACCAGTCTACATTCCTACCAACAGTGGAGAAGGGTTCCTTTTTCTCCACAGCCCTTTCAGCATTTGTTATTGGCTGATTTGTTGATAATAGCCATTCTTTGTGGAGTGAGGTGGAATCTCAGGGTTGTTTTAATTTGCATCTCTCGAATGACCAGTGATGTTGAACATTTTTTCATATGTCTATCTGCTGTTTCTACTTCTTCATCTGAGAAGTGTCCATTCATTTCTGCTGCCCATTTTTTGATTGGGTCTTTAAATTTGGGGGGGTCTGATTTTTTTTTAGTTCTTTATATATTCGAGATGTTAAAAGAAAATGTGGGTTTTTTATACAATGGAGTACTACTCTGCCATAAAGAATGATAATCTTGAGATATTCCTAGGTAAATGGATGCATCTTGAGACCATACTCTTAAGTGAAATAAATCAGACACACATGTTTAAATACCGCACAGTTTCTCTGGTGTGAGAAACGGAAGTGTAAATAAAGACTAAAATGTATTATATTGGGAAAGGGAAGAAAATGTCCAAATGGGAAAGGGAACAGGGAGGAGGAAAGGAACAGAGGGCCAAGAGAAATAAGAAATGGAAGGAAAAAATGGAAACAAAGCTTTTGTAAATAGGAGGGAGGAGGGGGTCAGGGGAGGGGAATGGAAAGAAAAGAAGCAACAAGATATGTCATGTACAGGTACAAATCCCCTATGATAAATGTTATCACTATGTACATCTAAAATGTACCATTAAAATTAAAAAAAGGAAAAAAAAAGAAATTCTGGATCGATTCACTCCAAAAGGTAAAGGGTGGTGCACTCAGAGTTCTTGAACAATAAACCACAGCTACTGGCAACCGGCAACTGGGGAAGCAATTCTTTGTTGCTGGAGGCTGTGCCAAGCATTTCAGGACAGTTAGCATTCCCAGCCCTCAAGGCACCCAGCACCAGCAGAAACCCTGGCCCCACAATAACCAAAACTCTTAAAAACTCCACCTACTTCTGGTGCCACGTCGTAAGGAACCACCATGTGGGCCAGAATTTATGTTTCAACTTCCTTTTTCTTACCTGCATTTTTCTATAAAGAGTAGGCATTGCTTTTGTGAAATGGAAACTATGTCCACTATTTTTAAAGGAACTCAACAAGGTAGTAATTTAGATTCTCGCTCTCAGTAAACCTTATCTGTCCTCCCCAACTAAGTTTGCCCGAGACAGTAAGTAAATCAAGGGTGACCTAACATTATTACATAGATGCCGTAATTCATTTTAAAGTCACTGTAACAGGAAGGGCACAATTAACTAGGTTTTTTACAAATCATTTTTATTCTTCAAGTACTTGTAAGAGTAGTTATGAGATCACAGTATCCTACAATTCACAGGTCAAGTACTGGATTGCTTCTAGCTTGCTAATAAAACTTTGAAAGGAAGGAAACCACTGTGGTTTGGCTTCAACACGGGGTTACATTGGCATGGCCTTGCGTGTCTCAGTAGGTATAATCATGCCACTCAGCCCTGTGACGAGCCCAGGACAAGTTATTTTGACAAGGGGACTGGGGAAACGTGTTTCATTTTCTATTATCTCATTTCCTCAGGCTCAAGCAGAAGACAGGTTCTTAGTAATTCTTAGTAATTCAGTATTTTTACTTAGTAATTCAGTACTTTTACAGGGCTGAGAGTAGCATTCTTCTGGAGGCGGGTATAACTTCAGTCTCAAGGATGGGACGATAATAATTTGAAACACACATACCCCTCCATTCACAGATAAAGAATCAGTGGTACCATATTTCATGACATGCAAGAAATCATCTGTTATAAGCTGCGTGCTAATCCAGATGTTAAAACATGAACCAAAAAAGTATCTTAGAATCATAGTAATTCATAGTACAGTGTATCTTCTAAAGTGATCCTTAGCATTTTGAAATTTGAGTTCCTCTAATTTAAAAAAATACATTTATTTAGTTTAACAGGTGAACACTTCTGAGGATAATTTAAACCAGGGGACTTTGAGGGAAGATAACTTCTGAATAAGCCACAAAACCCTTATATTTGACTCAATGATTCTACTTTAAGGAACTTTTCCTCAAGAAAAGCATTAGATGAATGTGGGAAGATGGATGAAGAAGAAAAATTGCTACAGCACTGATTACATTAACAAAAGCTAGACAGACATTTATCTTAAAATAGAAGACTGAAGAAATCAAGTATGGTACTTCCTTATGAAAGAAAACTGTAACAATATGAAAGACTAGAGACCCAAAAAATGTTCATGACGAGTAAGTGCAAATAGCAAGTCACAAGTCAGTAAGGAAACATATATAGAGGGAAAAAGTATAAATTTTTTTTTTTTAGAAAGAACTGAAAAAATGGAAAGAGTAAAACTGAATTTTTAAAAAATCCCTAGGGTCAAAAAAAAAAAAAATCCCTAGGGTCTGTATCTCAGAGGTAGAGTACGTGTACTTGCACGTATGAAGACCTGGGTTCAGTTCCCAGCCAGGGACTCGAGGTGAGTGTTAACTCCTTAAACTTACAAGTTTTCCTTCTTTGAGAGACCACGCCAGGTCTCCTGCCTAAGGGAGGAAAACACACTCACATGAAGGCCCATCACTGATAGTTCAGATCTCAGGAGAAGGAAGATTCTATAGGCTTCTAATGGAGGAGGGGGGTGTGGAATAAAAAATTTTTAAATCAGAGGAGCTAGAGAACAACAGAGGAATACTGAAGAAAAAATGATTTGCAATCTAACATTCTTCACCTAGCCAAACAATTACGTTTAACAGGAGAATCAAAACATTTTGAAAGATGCAAATCTCAAGCTCCTCAGGAAAGTATGAAAGGCTGTGTCCCCCTCTCCCACACCCCAGTGCGAGTAAGGTAAGCCAGAGGAGCAGTGAACAAGGGACGCAGGCACTCTGGCCCAGGAGGGAAGGACAGAGACGCTTCAGAGTGATGGCAGCCACCATGCAGCAGGGAGGTCGGGCGGTCAGAGGCTCCAGGGAGAAGGTGGTGAGGGTGACCCTGATAAGACTGTGGAGTTCTTTCAGCTTCCTAGGAGGGAATTTAGCCAACGTGGCTTAGATGAGTGACTAAGTATCTGGAGAACTAAATGGAAAAAGAGAATTACCAGGAAAAACAAGAAATTGGGCAAGAGAGGAAAAGCGCTTGTAGGTTACCGGGTGGCTCAGCCGTGAAGTATTCATTGGTCAACACTGGTTCTGTTGTTGGTCTAACTCAAACCACCTAAGGACGATAACAGGAGCAGGGAAGGGCTTATGTATCGCTGGAGGTGGTCCAAGAAAATAAAAGCTTTGCCTTTCAGAGTGGAAAGGGAGTGGACAATGCCTACCATCAGCGAAAAAGCCCTGAGAAATGCCATTATAAACATGCTACTCCGAGCTCTAAGGAATCTGAATGTGAGTACTTTTCGGTATAAAGATAGGAGAGGGAACTTATATTTGACTCTTTAAAATATATGCATGTGTCCAAAATAAAAACTTAGTGGGAGTGGGGGCTGGAGGGCGGGGAGGTAGCACACACCTATACTCCCAGCACTGGGAGGGCTGAGGCAGGAGGATGGAAAGTTAAGAGTACTGACCTGAGCAATTTAGCAAGACTCAGTCTCCAAATAAAAAGGACTGAGGATGTAGCTCGGTGGTAGGACACCCCTGGGTCTGATCCCCCGTACCAAAAATGAAGAAATATGTAAATAACTCAACTAAAGCACTAATAAGAGTGATTTAGCTTACATATTTTCTCATTTTCAAAAAGCTTACTAAAATTTAAAGGAGATTATATATATAATATATAATAATATATAATATGCAAGCCAATATGGCAACAATAGTTATTTCATTTTTGGAGGACCTGTTCTGTCTGTTCTGTGGGGTATTTTTTATCTTTTGTGGAACTGGGAATAGAACCCAGGGCCTTTGCACTGACCTACATCCCCATTCATTCATTTATGAGATAGGGTCTCACTGTGTCTCTAAGTTGTCCAAGCTAGGCTTGATCTTTTGATCCCCCTGCCTCAGCATCCCAGAATACTGGGATTAACAGTGGTTATTTTTAGTGATGGGATTCTGGACCATTTACATTTCTTTCTTCACTTTTATATTTTATGAAGAAGTGTGGAACGAAGAGCATACTGATCATAAATCAGAGAACACAAAGCATTCTACTTTTCTACTTCATGCCCAGTCCAAACCCACTCCAGAGAGGACAGAAGCCCCGTCTTTGTACTCTTAGCTTCTGTTTGCTCTGCTGAAGAAGAAGTCAGCCAATTCCTTCATTCACAAGCAAATATTTGTTGAAGTCTTTATAGCCAGGCTCTACAAGGCAATTCCAATACTTTCAACTTTTTACTGGGTCTTCGGATGTCCTCAGTACCAGCTGAGGAAACCAGCTGGGAGACAACTAAGTCAACACTTTTCAAACTTCCAGTGCACTGGAATCACCTGGGAATTGGACCCCAGTCGGTCTGAGCTGGGATCCAAGCCTCTGGAGGAGCAAGCACGCTCCCAAAGGCACACAGGCTTCGCTGAAGCTTTCTCAAAGGGACCGTGCAGATCTCCAGTCATTTCTGCACTATGGTCATGCTCATTCTCTAGCTCTCACATAAACCAGATTTCAATCCCACAAATGTTTAAAAGGTGATCTCTGAAATACAGCAGAAGGAGCACTGGTCAGACAGCTGGAGGGGATACTCCTTAGCAATTAGCAGCAGACCAGGAAAAAGCTAAATGCCAGCTCCACCGTCCACAGGTGTGCTTTCACCTCTCTAGGCTTCAGTTTCTTCACATGTAAAATGGGCTTAGTCTGAGCCACCTTCACAGGGGAGGGTTGTCGTGTGGACTACCTGAGAGTAGTAAGGCAACTGAAAGACTCAACAATCCGGGCACTCGGTGATGCCTCAACAAACAGTGACCACTGCCAGCTGTGGACAGGGTTCCAGCCTTCCAGCCCCTTCTCAGCCATGAAGGACTGGCTGGGACTTGGGAGATCACTTGAGTTCTCAGCCTCCAGCCTGTCCGTGGAGTGCAGAGTGCACTCGCCCTGCCCCCTGCCAGGAATGTTCTCAGCCTACACCAGGATGTGCACAGCACCAGTCCCGAGGCCCAGGGGCTCTCAAAGAGCTTGAGTCCTTAACATTTTAGTCAGTGAGTTATTCCTGGGTCGTTTTACTTTTATTACCAGACAATTCAGAAAAGGAAAAAGCCCTCTTCTTCTTCCTGATCTTGGGAAAGCTTTTGACTATCTACCTAAAGATCAGGTGAGGGAGGCACCTGGTATCTAAACTCAATGCCCACCAAGCATCCTGCTCCCTGGACAGGCCGCCGGGGGGCCACCAAGCCGGAGTTCTTCCCCAACGGACCTGCCGAGGGTCACCACCCGCTGTCCCAAAGACAGCCTAAGTTGAAAGGAGTGGTTCTGAGTTTTGCATTTCACGAAGTTACGGCTGCACAAAAAGGATTCCCCACAGCGAGCCCGAGGCTCTCAGCAGGTCCCGTCGGGCGGGTGCCGGCCACCGCGGGGTCTCTCTGCCTCCCCCGCCCCCACTCCCGCGCGCCGGGCACTCACGATCTCGGCCACGATGAGGAGCCCCGGCAGCGTGCGGAGAAACTCGCGGTCGTAGGCGAAGCTGCTGCTGGTGGTGGAGAAGTTCTCGGCGAAGGAGCTGGTGGTGGTGTTGACGGTGTGCGAGCGGGCGCGCTGCGGCTCCTCCATCGCGGCGCCCTGGCCAGGCGGGCCGGGACGCGGGGACCCCAGCGCGCCCCGGCTGGACGCGCGGCCCTGCGCCCCGGGGACGCGGGCGAGCGGGAGGCTGGCGCGTCGGCTCGCGGGCTCCGGGCTGCGCTGGGCCCGGGAGCGGGAGGAGGAGGGGAGAGGGAGGGAGGGAGCGAGCGGAGGCGGCGGGAGGCGGCGGGGCGGGCGCGCGGGGCGGGGCCTCCCCACCTGTTGCGGTAGCACGGAGCCCGGGACGCCGAAGGGGAGGCGCCCTCGCACGCGTCTCCGGGCCGGAACCCGCTGGAGCGGCCGCAGGGCTACCCGGCCGCACCTCCCACCCGGTCGATGCGAGGCCGCTGGGCTGTCCGGCCGGCGCTTCTGCCCCTCCTGCTGCGGCCGCCACTGCAGCCGGTGTTATTTCCTGTCCCTCCTGTAGGGAACAATTTGAGGAACCAACTTAATCGCTGGGCTCCGAGGCGAGACGCTTCCAGGCGCTCCCGACGCCCCGGCGGGGACTCGGGGAGCCCGGGTGACATCGACCTGGCCGGAGGTGGGAGGGAAATGTTCAGGGCCCTGGTCAAGATGAATCAGTGTGACCGTCCCATCACCTTTGGAAACAAAAAACAAAAAAACAAAAGACTTTTTTTTTTTTTTAAAGTTTGTAAGGACTGGTTTGCCCAGAGTGACGCTCATGACAAACCGCTCGAGTTCCTGGGTTGGGGGAGACGACGTTTAGTGAGGTACAGGTCCGGTTCGACCAGAGCCCAAGCGCTGATCCTTCCCCTATCTCCGGAGTCTCATAAGCAAGTGGGTGTTTCCTGGGTAGTTAGTGTTGCCTTCTGTTAAAAAGGCGGGCTTCGGTTGGGGATTTAGCTCAGCGGTTAGAATGCACAAGGCCCTGAGTTCAATTCCCAGCACCAAAAAAAAAAAAAAAAAAAAAAAAGGCGGGCTTCGCTGGGTGGACCTCTAGCCCTAAAGAACGTCTTCCTTGTGGCCTCTCTTGCTTTGGGAAGGAGTGACGGAAAACCTTTCTTCAGAAGACAGCCAGAGGGAGGGAGATTATTTTTGGTCACAAATGGAGGCTACCTTCCAATTCACAGTGAAGGCGTATGGGATGATCTGTTCCAAGACAGGTTTAAGAAGAGTTATTTTATTTATAATGTCTTAACAGCTCAACTGAGAAGAAAGCACAAACGATGAACTAATAAAAACAAATTATTTTAAAATGGGCATTAGCCTCAGGCCTACCCAGGGGCACCTCTGGGGAATAATAAGGGCTTCTAGAGCAGGACAAAGATGAACATTTCGAGAAATTGCATCCATGTGCATTTGGTAAGCACCTTGGGTGGCAATAAAAAAGTTAAATACAGCACTTGTCTCTATCTAGAGCAGTAGTCCTTGAGGTGTGGTCCCTAGACCAGCTGCTTCAGCAACTCCCTGGAACTTGCCAGAAATGCAGGTTCTCAAACCACACCTCAAGTCCACTGAGAGTGGAGCTAGGAGGCTGTGTTGGAATAAGCCATCCAAAAGACACTGGTGCACACTGATGGTGGAGAATTGCTGGTTTAGAGAAGCTACTAATGTGGTTGGGAAAATAAGAGGTACATGAAATAGTTGAGGAATCCAAGGCGACGTGTATAACATTTAGCAAATGTGTAAAACAGGAAGGAAGTCCACACGATTCTATTTTCATAATGCAAAGGACAATCCCTTCCTAAAACCCTTAGGGCCAGAAGGATTGGAAGTGGCACTGTAATCAAATACACTACTTTTCTTTGGTGAACATACAGTATATGAGCAAGTCGATGCAATGTGACAGATGTCCCCAAACATTAGTAACTTAAAATGACCGTTTGATTTACTGAGAATCTGTGGGCCAGGAATTTTGGGAGAATAGGCTGGCAAGTTCTTCAGCTCAACCAAAGGCAATAAAAAGGCCAGCCCATATTCAAATGAAGGGCAATAGATACAACCTATGGATGGGACAAGAAGCATAGAATGGCCACCCTCTTTTAATCTACAACAAATAGCTTCACATCAGTTTAAGTTAGGTTTTTCTGCCAACTACATTTTCCACAAATTTAAGAAACTTGGTTTTCAGGTTTTGGGGGTTCAGAATTGTACATGGTTGATTGGAAGTTGACTGTGACTTTCCAACTGCTGCTTGTGTTCAGGCACTCATTTTCTACCTGGAACCCTCCTGTTTGGGGCCCGTTTCTCCAATAACACTATTATGAGTTGACCCTCCATCCTCCCGAGACAATTATTGTTCTAGAACCCCAGGCTAAGGTACCATTGAGCACAGTGTAAGGGCCCTGTAAGATAGCTCAATCTATCTCTTCTGATCTCTTTCCCCAACCATTCTAGAATTCTTCTGTTCTGATCCCAAATATGCTTTTCATACATCCCTGTAGGTGTGATCACTTTATGCCCATAACCAGCTTTTCTCCTACCCTTACACATAGCTCAAACTCTGCATCCTTCATGACCCACTTCAAGTATGACCTTTTTTGTGACCCACTCTGAATGGCCATTAGGTCTATTCTTTTATTCTTCATTTCAGAATTTGTTAGTTTTATATATTTCTCTTTATCAGTTCTTCAGGGATGTGATTACCCTTCTTTGTCTCTTCCCATCGTGGGAGGTATTGAGTGAATGCTGAGGCCCCAACTCTTTGCTTACATGTAGAAAAACATCGAAGGAAAAAGTAAGCCCAGCTCTCCCAAAAAGACTTCATAAAAAGCAGAGCTTTGAGCTGGAAAGTATCTAATTTATAAAAAAGTAGAAAAGGTGAACTTACATAAGTATCTCTCCAATCTACAGGTACAGCCCACGTGACACCACAGTGCCAGGTTAAACAGGCCATGTGCAGGTAGGTTCCAAGGACTTTAAGAAGGCCTATTTGTGTGGGGTATAGGGTGGGGGTTTATGCAGAGTTTGAAATACAAGGCCATATTACCCAACAAGCAAAAGTTAAGAGACACTGTACTCTCGAGGGTCCATGGGGCCCCTGGCCATCCAGTAGGTACCCAAGACTCATCAATAACTGAAAGAAATAAGTAGACAGTTTGTGACTTCCACCTGTTAGGGCGGAAGGTTTCCCATAGGTTTACCTACCATACACATCTCTTCATTGCTATTCTAGTTCAAAATTAACTATGGTTGTTTCAGGCAAGAATCATCAATGGATGTTAGAATTAGTCAGTACAAGTAGGATGAGAAAAAGAATATTTACATCATCTCAAAGTCGCTCCCCACAAGGTATCATTTTTCCCTTTGAAATCCAGTATTTATATGAATAGACCTGCCGGCCCTCACTGGACTTGGTCTTCTTCCTGATAGGATGCACTGAGAAGGATACAATGTCACCTCATGGTATTCTTGCCCAAAGGCATAACTTGGTGTTATGGTTTGTGTCTAGATGTCCCCCCAAAGCCTCATGTGGTAAGAGATAGCTGGATCTAGAGTGTGGGCTGCCCTGAGGGCAGGTAGCCTAGATAGATACAGGAAGAAGCTTAACTAGCTGTTTGTTTGCATTGCTGATTTGCATACATTCCTTTCATTTTCCTCACTTTACTTTGCGGCCGGCTGCGAGTCCGCCACGCCAGCCCCGCCACCTCGGACCCAGCGGACTATAGACTGAAACCTCTGCAGACTGTGAGCTAATAAACCTTTCTTCCCCTAACTTTGGGTGTCGGGTATTCTGTCCCAACAATGAGAGAAAAGTAACTAAAACACTTGGTCTAATGAAGAGGAACAAACAGACCAAACCTAGGGACATTTTATTAAGTGACAAACACTGAGGAAATGTTCCACATTTCAGGACTAAGGAGACCTGCCAGCACAATGCAGTGTGAAATCCTACATTAGATCCTGAACCAGAAAAAAAAACATTAGTGAACAGTTGGTGAAATCTGAATAAATTTTGTAGATCAAATAACAACTTTGTATCAGTGTTAATTTCATGATTTTTATTCTTGTACTCTATTAAGATGTCAACATTTAGAAAATCTGGTGTGAAGTTTCACAGGAAGTCTTTTTCTTGTTTTTGTAATGTTTTGGGTCAATCTGAAATTGGTTCAGACACAAAAATTAAGAAAATAAAAATAATTATAACTGATTAAAATAGACTTCTCTAATCTCAACTGTAATTCACATTCTCCAAGCACATTGGATTCTGTGGCTTATCTACCCCAGAACTTCCTGCCTCCCCCTATGTTACTATTAATATTTGTTTTAAAGGGAAACCAAGACATTAGTGGAGAAGAGTGTCCTTCCTACTCCAGTCTGTCCAGTCTGCCCTCAGTCTGAAAACAGGCATAGATAGGGCCCAAATCCACTGTCCAATGAACTTTTGGAATGAGATTTGTTTGGGTTCCAAGAGGCTCAATCAATTTTACCAGAGGTTTTAAGTCTCAGAGACCACAGGGTTAGGCAGATAAGATAAGTGAACAGGCCAGATTGGTTTCAAAATGTCTTTTTGAATGGTATTCTTCAAACCAGACACATTTGGGCTTAAATATTAACTTGCAGCAAGCTCTTTACTTAACACAAAAAGTACATTCAATCCCATTTTTTATTAAAACATGACCTCTTGAATCTCACTGTTATTTTTCTGCTTTTGTTTGAGACACAGGAACAAGAAATATTTCGCTTTTCTCTTTCCAGAAGGGAAGCGACATTTGGTGGACCTGGGAATGTCACACTGTCAGCCCTCAACATTCAGGCTCAGTTACAGGGAGTAGTAACAGCACAGTGCTCTAAAGAGGCCATATTGCTTTCTGCTCCACCTGATTTTTGTGATATAAGGATGTGGACCTAGTGCATTGCCGGAAATACTGATTTTTAAATATTGCAACTAATTCATTATTTTAAAAGCTGTATGTGCCGTCTTTGTGGGCTAAATAACATATATCTGAAAACCATCAGTTGTTAGTACCCACTGAGTTGGGCAAAGGAAGATCCTCTTCTCCCTCCCAGGCTCTCTCAAACCCCTGGCTTAACCCAGAGGCCCTCCCGGGGGTGTCAGAGGCCCACAGTTTACACAGAGAGCTCAGAGAGCTTGGTAACACTAAGAACAGGGTAGCTTGAGGAAATGTTGAGGATAGTGGAAAATACAATGGGAAACAAATAGAATGGTGCTGAAGCCAAGGAAGGTTAAGATTGGGAGAATGTTGAGGGAGGCTAATAGAAGTAGAGATTTAGCCAGGGAGGGTGGTATGAACAAGATATTTGGGAGGCTGAGGTAGAAGGATCACTTCAGCCCAGAAATCGGAGACTAGCCTGTAACAAAGTGAGACCCCATTTCAAAAAAAAAAAAAAAATAGAGATTCTTAGATGTAATTATAATAACAAATTTATTGTAGGCCTATGTTGTGCCAAGCACCGTTTTAATTTTATTTGACTAAGTCACTGATTTAAAAGAAAAACTAGTCTCTCACTATATACACAAATCAACACAAAATAGATCAAAGACTTAAATATAATACCTGAAACAATGAAATTATTGGAATAAAACACAGGCAGAAATGCCTCAGGACATTAGTCTGGGCAAAGATATTTTGGATTGGGCCACAAAAGCAAAAATTGACAAATGAGATTATGTCAGATAACAGGCTTCTGCATAGTATAGGAAACAACAGAGTAAAGAAACAATATACAGGATGAGAGAAAATGTTTGCAAACTGTTCATCTAAAAAGAGATGATTAACATTCTGAATATATGAGGGACTAAAAGACATAAAACAACTAAGCAGCAAAAACAAAATGAAGGGCTGGGGATTTAGCTCAGTGATTAGAGTGCTTGCCTTGTAAGCACAAGGCCTGAGTTCGATCCCCGGCACCACCAAAAACAAAACAAAACAAAACAAAACAAAACAAAATGAAATCACCAAATAATCCTATTTAAAATGGGCAAATGACCAGGACAGATATTTCTCAAAAGAAGATAATACACAATGGGCCAACAAGTATAAGGAAAAATGCTCATCACTAATCATCAGAGTAATGCAAGTCTAAACCACATTGAGGTATCATCTCACCCCCCATTAAAATGGTTGTTATCAAGAAGGCAAAAAATAACAAACACGGGTAAAGAAACAGAGAAAGAATTGTCATACACTGTTGGTAGGAATGTAAATTAGTACAACCATTATGGAGAACAGTATGGCATTTCAAAAAGAAACCAACAACATCAAGTACAAATAGTATGACCACATGTCCAGCAATCCACTACTGGGTGTGTATTTAAAAGTAATCAGTATGTCGAAGAAATACCCTCACTCATGTGTTTATTGCAACATTGCTCACTTCAGCCAAGTTATAGAATCAACTGAAAGGTTCATCCACTGACAAATGGATAAAAAAAGTGCAGTATATATACACAATGGAATATTTATTATTCACCATAAAAAAGAATGAAACTCTGTCATTTGCAGCAACATGGATGAACTGGAGGGCGTTATGTTATGTGAAAAAAGTCAGGCACAAAGACAAAGACTGCATGTTCTTATATGCAGAAAGTGAAAAGCTGATCTCATAGGAGAGACTAGAACAGCGATTACTAGAGCCTGGGAAGGGTGCAGGGAAGAGAGGATGGGAAGAAAATGATTAACCAGTACAGGGGTGCAGTTGGACAGGAGGAATAATTTCTAGTGTTCTATGGAATTATTGAGAACAATTAATTGAAGATTTCAAAATAGCTAGTACAGAGGACTTTGAATGTTCCCAACACAAATAAATGATAAATGCCAATTATGCCTATTTGTTACACATTGTATATGTGTACTGAAGTGTCACACTGTAACCCACAAATATGTGCAATTACTATGTGCCAGTTAAAAATGAAAATATATTTCTATGAATCTTCTGGAACTAGAGTTAGAGCCCAGCAGCAGATTACTTGCCTAGCATGTGCAAGGCCCTGTGTTTGATCTCCAGCACCATTTAAAACGAATGAACAAAAAACTTCTTAGTGCCCTTGATGTCAAAAGGGAAAAAGATGAACTCCTCAAAAGTTTTTAGCCATGTTTATGGGCTCAACATTTACTTACCTGCACGGCGCCATCCACTACTGGACTACACGGCTCATGTGATACTATCCCTTCCTTTAATGATTACATTGTCAGTAAAGTCCAGTGAGTGGAGGGACCTTGCCAGGCCAGAGGTGAGCCCTGGCTCAACCCTGCACAGGAAGAGGGTGGCACGGTCAGCCTGGGCCTCAAGCATAGCTTCCTCAGAGAGAAGACATTTGAACTGTCTCCAAGGGCCATTCAAAGTTAGCCGGGCAATGAACAAAGAGGTAGAAGAAGAAACTCACCACTCCAAACCGGAAGCTCTGAACCAGTATAGTTTCTGAGCTGCTATTAAAGGGAGTTTCAAACCTCTTCTGTTTCTGTGTGGAAAATAATGGGGCTCCTCTGCTCCTTCTCCTTGCCTTCAATAAACATTTAGCTAAACTGTCCTCAGCACAGTGGGAGATTCAGAGAATTTCCACTGAGGAGCATTTATGAAGCTTGGGGTCTTACCACACTCAATTCTGTTGGAGAAGGAAGGGGCACAGAATATATTGTAATCTTCTTAGAAGAATGGAATACTTGAGTCTTGGTCTGCGGACTTTTCTTAGCTTTTTTGACACGCTAGTAAAAAATTAAATTACATATAATATGTATATGATAAAATTATATAATTATACGATTATATAATCATATAAATTATATAACTTTATTATATGATTTATATATATGCATATATACATACATGCACACACAATTCCACAAAAACAAGGACCAAAAAGAGAAGGGAAAGTGCAGGTTAACTTTCTCCCGTGAATGAACCGTGTCAGAGGATGAAGCCCAAGTGAGATGGACCCTCGTTTCAGTCTCTCTAGAAGTGCCACAGAATGGTGGGAAACCAGGAGGCAGGGACTGCTAAAAAGTACCTCGTGCTTGTTAATAGCCCCTTGCTGAGAGGTTCAATGTGCCAAAACCCACAGGCTTTTATTTGTAGCAATGACAAGAATTCTAGGCTCCTTAGAACAGAGGTGAATTGGAAGACCCTGACGCCTGCACGGTTTGTTCATTAGGTGCTGTGTGCAAATTCCTTTGCCCAAGGTACTGGATGAGCAAGGACCTGTCCTTCCCATGCTGACTACACCCAAACAAATTCAGAATACTTCCAAAATGCAATCAGAAGCACCAAAAAATTCGGCAGCAGAGACGCAAAGCAGAGTAATTATACACACAACATGCCTTACCTGAAGGTACTCTCCAGCAGGAACACATTAAGCAAGCAATTTATGGAGTGGTTATCTGCTTACCAAGTAATTTTACTTTAGAAAGAATTAATTGGAGGGTTCTTTTGAGCCCTGGGGCCAACAAACATTTAAATGGTTTGTTTAGAGTCAATTAACTATTTGGGGAGAGATGATGGGCAGAGGAATTTGAAGGTGGTTAGGATTTTCATCCAAAGAGTCATCACCAAGAAACAGTCATAAGACACTAAACTTATAATATATATATATTTTTGAGGAGTTGCTGCCACAATAAAGTTTTTTTTTTGTTCTAGAAGTTCTATCATCTACTTGTCCATAATAACAAGAATTATTTCTTCCTTTTTTTTTTTTTTTTTAAATCCCCAGGATCAAATTCACTCTGCTTGAAGGTTCCCGTTCCTTCTGTCCTAGCATGTGCTTCCTTTGGGACTGGGGGAGAAGCTCTGGGCCCAGCTAGCAGCAGCTGTATCACATGAGCTGAGGTAATACAGCATGGAACTAATTACTGTATGACAAACTGCACTTGAATTTTCTCCCCATGGTGCATCTGTAACTGGAAAAGCCAGTTAGACCTCCTGGCATGCTCAGGCTGTGGGGGCTGATGGAGAAGGCACTGGGGACCTCCCTTAATCTCTGAGTGGGGGGGTCCTGAGAGCCTTAAAATGTATCACAAATAGTGAAAGTTGTGGCACTGTTAGAGAGAAGAGTTCCCACAGACGGCCAGCCAGCGTCCACAGAGTCTCAGATGGCAGACATTCAACAAGACCTGGGGAGAGAAGGGGGCAAAAAGAAATGGTATTTTTCACAAAACAGAGTATTGTGGGACCTCTAAACAGTCACTGTGGACAGCAGAGACAGAGCTCCACACATTATCACCTTTATTCTTCTCTATTTCCAGGAACAGGTCACATTCACATCATACTAGGAAGAAAGCATTTTGGGTTTTTAAAACCTAAACTAGGGGTTGAAGTCACATCTCCTCAGTAGTCTTTTCAGTTATTTTAGCCCCCTTTAAAGACATTGAATGTCCGAATATCCTTGGAATGTCCGCTCTTCCCTCCTTCAGCTGAACACAATGCCTCATGGTTAAAGGAATTTCCCAGACTCCCTCATGGTTAGGGATGGCCATCTGGCTGAACAGATATTTTATCTGTATAATAATAGTTTATCTTCACATTTATATGACGGGCAACTATCCTAAGTGCTTTAGATATATTAACCCATTTAGTTTTCAAAATAACTTCATGAAGTACCAGGAAACAGCGGCATAAAGACCTTAAATGACTTGGCTGAGGTCGCACAGACAGATAGTGTTAGCACTGAAATTTCAACCCCAAAACGAAGCTTCTGAACTTGAATTGTAGCTCACATTCAGCTGAATGATGTGAGAACTCACAGACCAGACCTTCACAGCAGAAGGAACTGCTCTGCATCGTTCCTTCTCTCCTTCCTTCAAGCTGGAAGTTTCCATCTTAAACTACAAGATGGAAGCCACATGGTGAGGATGGTAAGACAACAGGATGGAAGGGGCCTGGGTGTCCATTACTGCAAACATCCCATCAGCCTGGATTCCTTATGCTCAGATTGTTGCGTGAGAAAGATCTAACCCTTTACCTGACTTTTGTCATTGTTATTTGAGAGAAACGGCAGTCTCTCAGCAATACTGTAACAAAGAAGATATTCCCACTAATGTACCTTTTATAAAGAGTAAGGTCACAAAGGGAAGGGAAACATATGAAATACCTCATGTCTTCACACATCCTCTCAGGTAGCCCTCACGAAAGTTCTGCAAGGTAGGTATTCTTGGCAAATATCTGCAATGAGGAATCAGGGGCTCAGAGTGGTTAAGGACTGGACAAGTGATTAGTTTGGGATTTCAACCCATCTTCTCCAGAGGCCTCTTATTCACTGTTCTATAGCAACCCCTTTGCAGAAAGTGACTCATTCACAAGAGGCATTTCTACAACATCTGTATCATGATTCATAACCCTCTCATTAGTTACTCTTCAGAGCAATCCTATCAGATTGGTACTCTTAGTTCCATTTTATAGATGAAAAAACAGACAAGACAAGCAATTATACACCCAGAATCAACAGAAGGCCTAGATTTAGAAGTTGCAGCTGCAGAAATTCAAGGCTGATGATTCCTCTACAAATAGAACCAGTTTGGGCACCCTTATTTTTGAAATATCTTCTTCTTTTTCACAAATGTTATAGGAAGAATACAGAAGAGGAAGAGTGTCAGCTGCGGTGGCGCAGGAGTGCTGTGTTTAACCTGATTTCTAGGGTTTTCTCCTACATGGTTTGACTAAGGTTTGTTGGCCCCAGTAGAACTTCCAGATCGCAGGGACAGTCCATGAAGCTTTCTGTCTTTTAGAGACAAAGGTCATGGGTACCAAGGTTCTTGCTGTCTCTGTCACATACAGCCTCAAGGTGGGAGACCAGGTGAGCCCTGAGTCTCCGTATTCTGCTTCTTCCCCGATTTCCAGAAGAAAACCACCCTTCTTGATTTCTGGTCAGTTTGGGAGTCAGTTTCGGAGTAGTTCCCCCCACTACATACTTGGGTTAACAGGATAGGCAAACTGAACTGGGACCTGCACCTCACACCTCATTTCCCAGGGAAGCAGCTCAGTGCTGTAGCATTAGCCCACAGCTTCCTACTTATTCCAATCAACAATGGCCAAGCACTCTGACCGAGTAGCTGGGAGGGCACTGTTGCCACGGAAACAGCAGGACCCAGAGACCTTAGGGCTGGGGTCTTCAGCCGTGGCTGCGCATGGCATGAACACCACTTGGGGGGCTTTGAAAACTACCCAAGTCTAAGCCCCACACCAGAGACCATGACTCTTTAGTGTTTTATAAAATGTTGCTGAGACAATGATTCGTAGACCTTGGTAAGATGTTTGCAGTTTATCTTAGCATCTGAGAAGAACCCCTTCGGGAAGGTTTTCTGCACTATCTGAGAAGTTGCTTGCTCTCATCTGTGAGTTGCAGGTGGGTGGCCCGGTTCCCTTCTGATGTTAAGAAGAAATCTGAATATCTGCTAGTAGAAGAGTGACCCATAGGCCGGGGCTATCAGGGTCATTTGTGGCATGTTAGAAATGCGTCTGTCCCCAGCCCGGACCAGCTGAGCTAGAATCTGCATTTTAATGAGACTATCTGCTGAGGTGTACAATGGAGTCACCGGGGGAGTTTTTAAAATTGCAAAGAGGCCAGGACCCCATCCAGGGACTCAGATTTAATTGGTTTGAAGTATAGTCTGGATATTGGGCTTTTTAAGCGCTTTGCGAGTGACTGTAATAGGCAGCAAATTTAAGAAGTCTGGACTTGAGGATCTTCCCTTCTCACACTCCCTAGTCCCTGCCTCTCTCCTACTCTTCCACTTCTCTCAAAAAAGAGGGTAGCCAGTACTAAAAATTCCATTCTGATTAGGATAGTGAATTCCAAGAAAGCAATTATACTATTGTACAATTTGATTTAGGTGTGAAGAAGGTAAATACTCCAGGCAAAAATACAGTCCTAAAGATTCTACTTGAATCTGTACAGGAATTGATTGGGAAACTTTATTCTTATTTCTCCTCCTGGTGTCTCTTTAGAGTCACACCCCTAGGTGTCAGCCTGGACTTCTCTTTCTTCCAAGCCACTTTTTGAAGGCAAAGAAAGGCAAAAATAAATATTAGGCTTCCCAATGCTTACCTAGGTGTCCTTTGTTATTGATTTGCTGTCTTAACCCCAGGAAGTTTTCAATTTTGGTTGAGGTCTTAGCCTTCTGGGCTACTCAATTTACGCTTTACCCCTGCTGTGAGTAACTAAAGTGAAAAGCACTCTGGAGCCCACGGAGGGGCTCGTATTTTCTTTCACCAGATAGTATCAGAGGGAAATAATTGAAGCTACTGTGGAACAATTGTGCTTTTATGGCAAGGTGCCCTTTGCTGGGGGAAGGGACTCTTTTGCTTTATTCTCTCAAAATTACCTTAATAGAAAAGGGTTCGTGATCCTCTGAATGTCCATCATCATCCCAGTCCTGGACTTCCTAATGTCACCATTCAATCTCACCCACTCTCTCCTTTTCTTTGCTTGGGAAAGAGTCATGTTTCTTAAAATGGATTGTGACAAATGTTGAAACTCAAAACCTGAGAACTCCAGTCTATAGGAGGTAGGTGGTCTCCTGCAATCAGTAACTAGGGAACTATGACAAAGTTACAGACAGAAGACTAAATGAAGAGGGCCTTGGTCATCTCCCTGAATCTGGCTCAAGTGAGCAGCCTCCCAGAGCTATGACATTATGCCACAGTCCCTCAGCTCTTCCTAAGCTGTGTCTTGAAGGGTGAGTTTGCATCTGAAAGGGTGGTGCAGTGAACACTGAGGTTGCCTCTCCAACGCCTGTCACACCCTCCACTATGGAGGGCAATGGTGGGAGGACGGGTTTGACCCCACCCCCAGCTCCATAGCCGGCACTGATTGGTTCAAGGCAAGGGGCGGGGTTCCCCTCCCCTCCCTTGGCCATCTGGATTGATATAAAGGGAAGCCTGACTCGATGTTACAGAAGAGATTTTAGATTCAATGCATAGGTTTCTGTTTGTGGAAGCTGTGGTGTTCGTTGGCTTTTTACCTGGATCACCATTTCTCCTTGATCTTTTGCCAGAGTAACTCCTACTCATGCTTCAAGATCCAGTTCAAGCCTGTCCTTCTTTGGGAGTTCTTTCCAGACCTACCTAGTAAGAGTTAGCCGTGGCACCCCTTAGGTCCTTAGTGGACCATGAACAACACTCTAGTTTGGAAGCGATCTTATTAGAGCAAAACATTTGCCTGTTGTTTTCTTCTGGACAGAGTCTAAAGGGCAGATACCCGGGTTCTCCTTGGGGTAGTTATAGAGGTTGACACTTAGCTGGAACTTGATTAGTATTGGTCGGGTAGATACATGAATGATCTAACTAGTGCCTAAACAGACATGGGCATCCAACTTTCTTAAGACTTCCTGGTTTTGAAACTGGTCCTCTCAAGGAGAGGTTCTTAACCTATGTTGACTCTGGGGAGCTGGAAACAGCCCAAAGTCTGCAAAACTATGCAAGTCTAGGCATTTATGTGAGCACAAGGTCTTTGCTGTCATCAGATTTTCAAGGGAGTCAGTATATTCAACAATATTTGATAACTGTGATGTGTCTATTACACACCAAATACTGTGCTAGGTGCCAAGAATAGAGAGTGAAAAAAAAAAGACAAAATTTCCTCCACACCAAAGGGAGGAGATAAAAAATAAGTCATAAATGTGGATAAGAGTCATGTAGAAAGATGCTGCTGAGTAAGGAACAAGGATAAAGGGGTGTGTGCTGCTTACCTAGGATGGCCAGGAAAGGACTCATCATGGCAGCCTCTGTTATTCCTGGACAAAGACCTGGAGGAGCTATAGAGCTGCTCCGGCAGGGAGATCTGGGAAGGACCCTTCTAGGCACAGGGGACAGAAAGAGCAAAACCCTCCAAGGGAGACATCCCAAGTCAGGAAAGATGTTGCGGCTGTCGGGGAGTGAACGAGTGGGAGCGCCAAGGGAGTGCATCAGACACATATAGAGGCCAGATCTGGTAGGATCTTCTGGACCAAAGTGAGGACCTTGGAATTGTTCCAGAGTGAGATGAGGAAGCCATTGAAAGGCTTAAGCAGAGGAGGGAAACATTCAGGTTTTATTAGTCACTCTGTGAACAGACAATAGGGGGAAGGCACAAGGAGAACAGTGAGAAGATGACTGCGATAGTCAGATGAACGATGGCAGAAGCTAGATTCTGGTGGTTGCAGGGCAGGAGATGAAAAGTGGTCTGATTCTGGATATATTTTCAAGATACAGCCAGCAGGATTTGCTAATGGGTCGCGTGAGGTCTGAAAGAGAGAATTGACAACGACACCAAGGTTTTTGCCCTAAATGTCAGGAAGGATGAATTGCCACAAACTGAGATGGGAAGCCAGTCAGTAGAACGCCAGTAAGGGGACTCTGACCATTAGTGACTTCACAACTGGTGACAATAAACCTCCTACTGTTCAGACACTTCCTGCCTGTTGGGAAACCTGAGGAGTTATAACAAATATCGTGTTCTCCAAGGCTCTGCTGAGGCTGACGCCATGGCAGCGACTGCGAGAGTCTGACCTTGGAATCCTGGGGTGATGCATCTGTTTTCATAGTTAACAATCCTGGGGCCGGCCTGGCCCAGACACAAGTGTGAAGGACAGTGCTTCTCAGTGTTTTGGATCTGGGTTCCTGTCACTCTCCAGAGGCAGCATGTGGCAGCGGAAAGGGAAGGGAGTGCTTGGAAAGACCGGATTACAGCCCAGTCGTCAGCCGGGCAGTGCCAGGCAAGTTATTCAGCTTCTCCTCCGCTGGTTTCCTAGTCCTGATGGACGTCATAAGATTACAGGGGAAAAGTAAAGGTGCATGTTCCACTAATACCGCTGCAAAACAAACGACCCAACATGTAATGACTGAAAACAATCACCACTTCGTTACATCTCGTGGATCCCATAGGTCAGGAGTTTGAGCAGGACCTGGCTGGATGGTTTATCCAGCTGGTCTATCCACCTGCTGTCTGCAGAGGTCGCTCAGTCGGCAGATGGACTGGTCTGCGGTGTCCTAGACGGCATCCCTCATGTTTGGCACCTGGGTGGAGACAGATGGAAGGCTTGCTGTGTCAGCACTGTTGGGTGGGACACCTGTGTGTGGCCCATTAGGTATGGCAGTCCCAGGGGAGGTGAACTTCTTACATGGCAGCTGACTTATCCCAGAGTGAGCATTCCAAGAGAATCAAGTAGAAACTGTATGGTCTCTCCTGTCCTAGCCTGCGAAGTCACATGGCATCATTTTCTTCATATGGTTGTAAATAAGATGCAAGAGACATAGATTCAGCCAGATTCAAGAATAAAGGAATTACACCAGGTGGGTGGCACACACCTGTAATCCCAGCACTCAGAAGGCTGAGGCAGGAGGATCTCTTCAAGTTCAAAGCCAGCCTGGGCTACATACTGAGTTTAAGTCCAGCTTAAATTACAGAGCAAGACCCTATCTCAAAAAATAAAAAATAAAAGACTAAAGGAACTAGACCCCATCTCTCTTGATGGAGGAGAGACACTGTCAAGTTGTATAAGGGAATGTGGAAGATCACGTTGTAGGACTCTTAGAAGTGTTAAATTAATATGAATAAAACACCTGAGTGGCTTCAGGCTTACAGTGGGTTTTTCAGCGATGGCCTTGCCTCTCCATGGACCTCTTCTTCCTTGCCACTTCGGGCCCTGCTTTTCCCTGACAAGGCTTTCCCTTTGTCCTCAGGAGGGAGGGCGATCTACTGTCAGTCTTGCACAGGGCCAAAAGACCTCCAAACCCAAAGGAGTCAAACTTAAATTGTTGGAAAAGGTGGTTTTGAAAAGTGTGTTGACTGCTGCCTCTGCATGAAGGCCCAGGCTCCTGGCTGTAGGCCAGGCCAGTAGAGACAAAGGAGAGACTGAGGCTTGGGCCTGGGAGGTCAGACTGCTCTCCGTGTGGCTTTGGGCAAGTCTCCAAGTCCCTGAACTGCTTTAGTTTCCTTAGCTGTAGAACAGGGATAGGAATACCTACCTGCCTTATGGTTACACATCAGGGAATTGCTATGTAATGTACAAAGACCCATATGGATCCTGAGTGCTAGATTGTATTTTTCAGGTCATTCCTAGTGAAATAGTAGTAGCTACAATGAGGAATTGACTGCGGTCAAATTTGTGTGGCGCTCTGGTGATGGCTTTAAAACATTGCTGCAACTTCTTTGACACTCCTGCTTGTGATCAAGATGTGAAGTCCGTGTTCTGTCATGTGACAGAAAAATAAATGGAATGTTTACATTTTAAAGATGTGTTACAGGGTAGGGGATTTAGCTCAGGGGTAGAGCACTTGCCTAGCAAGCGCAAGGCCCTGAGTTTGAACCCCAGCAACACCCCCAAATGTATTACACATTACAGTAAAAGACACATTACCTTAATCACCCTCAAAATATTTCTCCTTGCTTCAGAAACACTTATCCCATTGTTCTCGCTATTTCCTGAAACAGTTCTGGAAGTCTTCCTTTGTGAGTGTCTTTACTTGCACTGTCATGGCAGCCAAGATGTCCTGAATCAATTCAAAATGTTTACTTTTCATAGTAATTTTGGCTTTGGAGAAGAGCTAGAAATTGCACATGGTAGATCAGGGGAATAATGTGGACGAAGAGATACACTAATATTTTTATAAAATTGCCGCTGTATTGGATGGGACTAGGCAGCAGCATTCGCTATAGTTCTATCACACCTTGTAAAGACGCTGTTGAGAAAGAACTTCCAGAACTGCTTCAGAAAGTGGCGGGAATGATGGGACAAATGTGTTTGAAGCAAGGAGGAATATTTTGAGGACAGTTAACAGCAGTGTCTTTTTTTTTAAGGTATGAATATTTTACACATAAAATGTTAAGCTTTTCATTTGTTTATTTGCGTGATTAAAAGAAAAATTTCTAATGAAAAAGAAAATAATCACGGATTTTGTTACTAGAGTTTCTAAAATACTGAATGGTGGTATAAACATATCGACTCAGAGAATCTAAGGAACTATATCGTGGTCCTGGTTTTCCCATTTAATGAGGATTTTATTTTTTTCCAATTTTTATTTTTTATTAGTATATGTTTGCAGCACATAATAATTACATGCCTCATAGGGAGTTGGTAATGCATGTAACACATCTCACTTCTTTTTCATCCATTTCTCTTCTCCTCCTTCCCCCTTCCCTCCATCTCTTGGTCTCCTTCCCTTTTGCAAAAGATCTATCTCCTGTTTTCCTATTATCTTGCTTTAATTTTGTTCTTTATGTATATTTTGGGCTTCTTATATAAAAGAAACAATGTGAAATTTAGGCTTGTATGTCTGATTTAATTCACTTAATATTATGGTCTCAAGGTACATCCATTTTCCTAAAATTACTCAGTTTATTTTTCTTTATGGCAAAGTAGTACTCAATTATGTATAAATACCACATTTTCTTTTCCATTCATCTGTTGATGAACATATCTGATTCCAGTATTTAGCTCTTGTGAGTGGTGCTGCTGTAAACATGGATATGCATGTATCACTGTAATATGATGTCTTTAACTTTTAGGGGAAGATACCAAGGAGAGGAATAGCTAGGTTGAATGGAATTTCTAGTTTTAGATTTTTGAGGAATCTTCATATTGATTTCCATAGTTATTTTTTTCCCAATCTGTAGGTTGTCTTTTCACTCTGTTGATTATTTCCTTTCTATGCAGAAAATTTTTAATTTGATCTGATCTCATTTGTTGATTCTTGATGTTATTTCTTGTACAATTGGAGTTCTATTTAGAAAGTCCTTGCCTACACCCACGTCTTCAAGAGTTTTACCTACTTTTATCTTCCAGCACTTTAAGTGTTTCTGTTTTAAAATTTAGATCTTTGATGTATTCTGATTTTAGTTTAGTACATGGTGAGAGATATGGGTCTAGACTGAATCTTCTGCATATGAATAGCCAGTTTTCCCAGGACCATTTATTAAAGAGGCTATTTTTTCTTTCAGTGTATGCTTTTGGCCCCTTCATCAAAGATTAGATAGCTGAAGGTGCCTGGGTTGTTTCTGCATCACTATTCTATTCCATTGATCCACATGTCTGTTTTTGTATCAGTACTGTGCTTTTTTTTTTTTAATTGCTATAACTGTGTAATGTAACTTGAAATCTGGGATTGTGATGCATTCTGCTTTGCTCTTATTTCCCAAGATTGCTTATGCTACTCTGAATCTCTTCTGGTTCCACATGAATTTTAGGATTGTGTTCTCTAGTTCAGTGAGGAATACTGTTGGTATTTTTATTGGGATTGTCTTAAATCTGTATATCAGTTTTGGAAGTATGGCCAATATTGGTTCTGCCTATTGAGGAACAGGGGATATCTTTCCATTTTCTGATGTTCTTCAATCTCCTTTTTCAGAGCATTACAGGTTTTATTGTAGAGGTCTTGCATTTTCTTAGATTAATTCCTAAGTATTTAATTTTTCTTGATACTATTGTGGCATTGTTTCCCTAATTTCTTTCTAGGTGATTGCATTATTGGTGTATGGGAACACTATTGATATTTTTGTGTTGATATTGTATCCTACTCCATTGCTGAATTTGGTCATTAATTCTAGAAGACTTTTGGTAGAATTTTCTGTGTCTTCTATGAGAAGGTTATGTCATTTGCAAATAATAATACCCTAATTTCTTTTCCTATACATATTCCTTGTATTTGTTTCTCTCGCCTGATTGCTCTAGCTAATGTTTTGAGAACTGTATTGGACAGGAGTGGTGATAATGGACATCCTTGTCTTGTTCTTGATTTTAGAGGGAAAACTCAGTTTTTCCCCATTTAATAAGAGAGTGATAGTAGATTTTTCAATAGGTTTTATCAGACTAAGATAAGGTTTTCCCAAATCTATTTTCTTCAGGGTTGTTTATTATAAACAGATGTTGGATTTTGTCAAAGGCTTTTTCTGCATCTATTGAGATAATCATGTGATTTTTGTCCTTGCTTTTATTTGGTGTATTACATTGATTGATTTGCATATGTTGAACTATTCTTGTATATTACAATATGTTACCTAAAATAGTATACATCTATTAATATAGAATAAATACTATAGTATAAACCAAATATTGACATACAGTAAATATCTACTAAGTACAACAACTATACCTCCACTAACAATAGAACAGCATTCAATAGTAAAAGCATAGAATCAACTATCTAAAGATTCATAAAGCTTAATGGTTATACTAGTAAAGATAGAGGCGGTGGGGAACCAGGAATGAAAAAAGGAAAATTTGAAAAATTAATCAATGGAGAATGAGGAGAGAAAAGTGAGATAAAAGATCCTACTTAGGAATAAAAGGAATTTAATAGTATTAGATAAAAGTGATAGAGAAGAATGAACAAGAGAAAGAAAAAGAAAAAACAGGCAAAATAAAGGGAAAAAGAAAAATAAAAGGGAAAAAGTTAAAAGGAGAAAAGAAAGCAAACAAAGAAAAAGGAGGAAGAAAATCCCAACCCCCAAATACCATTGAAGGAAAAAGAAAGAAAATATCTTCTCTCCTCCAAACAAAAGAAAGAAAACATATTACTCTGTGTTTTTAAGTGAATGGTTTCTTTCCAGGATTGGTAGTCCTGGAATCCAGAAAGTGACAATTTTCTCTGCCTCGCTTTGTGGCTATGGTTTTGTGCGGTGTTCTCCCTGCTCCAGCGGCCCCTCTATCTCTACATACCAGATTGTGGCCACTGTCCAAGTCAAGATGTGTCTTTTCTCACACTGGTAGACAGGGTAGACAATCAGATCACTGGTCTCTGATGGATGTAAACAGTGGGACAGTGTTTCAGGCAGACCGCTCTACTTAAGCAAGCATTTTTCAGATCCAGCTGCCTCTGAAAAACAATCACTGGGCTTGATTTCTCACAGAGGGCAGGGCCTGTGTGCTTCCCAGCCTGCGCTTAAACTTCTCAGGAGGTGTATGTCTAGCCCTCACCCATTCTACAGCTGTCTCTTGTGGCTATTTCTCACCCAGTTGCTGTGGTAGGGTAACACTGGAAACCCTGAAATGAAGTTGTTCTGTGGCTTAGTCTTACGCAATGAACCCTTTTCCAAAGTGGTGTCTGATTAAACAATCTCTGGCAATATGGGGAGAACTATACTGGGTTTCTCCTCCAATTTTAGCCTGCCATGAAGGAATAATCTGGGGAGTAAAACTCCACCCTCTTTTTGTAGTTTACAATAGCTCTGGGCTTTTCTTGGAGCTAGCACTGCTGGCCAGGTCTGTAATTTCTCCCTGGATCTACTGATCCTATGGGCTTACCGTCTCTCTCTGGGTGCTGCATTTGTCCATGATCAGGTTGGTTGGTTGGTTGGTGTCTCTGCTGCATTGTGCCAAGGGGAAACAAAACACAGAGCTGGTTCTAAATTGGCAGGTGGCCATGGCCAGGGTGCAGAATTCACAGGTGTGGAATTGTTCTGGGGCCAATGTGCAACTCTGTGGAGGGCATGCTGGCAATGTGTCTTTCACTATAATAAATTTTTAAGAATTTTAACATTCATTGTATAATTACATCATACCATGTATATTACATTATGTTACCTAGAATGTGTTTGGAAATGCCACTCTGCGACTCCTAAGGCTAGATCATGAAGGGAGATACAGCTTTTATTGTATTCATTGGAGTGCTTATGCTTGAAGCCCAGAGCTGCCCTGTAGGGAGTAAGACTATCCCGAGGCCTCCAAGCTTGCGACAGTCCAGGCCACATAAAGAAGCTGTGTGTGTCAGTTTCCTTCACTGTAAAAAATATCTGAGATAAATCAATTTAAAAGAAGGAAAGATTTATTTTATTCTCATGGTTTCAGAGGTTTTAGTCCATGGTTACTTGACACCATTGCTTTGGGTCTGTGGTGAGGCAGTACATCATAGTTGGCAGTATATGATGGAAGAAAATTGTTTATCTTGTGGTGGCTGGGAAGCAAAGACAAAAAAAGGAGAGAAACTAGCATCCCATAATCCCTTTTCAGGGCATGCTCTGTTGACCTAATACTTCCCACTAGGCCCCACCTCTTAAGCTCCCTTCCACCAGTGCCAAGCTAAGGACTGAGTATTCAACACACGGGCAAGATCCAAATGGTAGCAGAGGCCACATGCAGAGACTCTAGCTGGTTCTCCTAGCTCAGCCCTGTGGTCATTCATTTTAGCCCAAGCTCCAGACATGTGAATGAATATGGCTTCAGGTTATTCTAGCCCTCAAGTCTTCCTGGCTAATACTTAGGCATTACAGAGCAAAGACAAGCCAACCCTGTAATGCCTCGTCTGAAATTTGGTCATTAAACTCTCTGAGCACACCACAGTGTGTTTGTTTATGCCACCGAGTTCTGGAGTGGTTTGCTACACAGCAATATATAACCAGACAACCACTATTAGCTTTCTTACCTTGTGCATGCTACTTAAACTCTCACATCCCTCAGCTGAAAAATACTACCCACTGGCAACTGAGTTTTTGTGGGAATCAAATAAGGGATTTTTGTCTGACACATAGCAAATGCTCAAGGAATACTTTTATTATTGTTGTTACTGACACCCAGGAACTCAGGGCTGTGATCTTGCAGAGTTTAATAACTAAAGCTGTTGGCTTTCAGGTAGGACCCTTTTATTCACTTCTGGTTCTAAGATGAATCACTCTCCCGGAGGCCCTATTCCTCACCTGCAATAGGTATGCTGCTTCTGTTGTCTTGGGGTCTCAGCGGTGGCGCCTTTGGGAAGTCTGGGCTGCATGGGCAGGGACTTGTGGCAGATGTGCACTCCTTTCCTTTGCCTGGTTCCCACTGGAAGCCCAATTGGCTGACTTTAGCTGTAGTAGGGAGAACAACCTTCCAAATTTCCTTTCTCCCTAATTCTTCCAACGTTTTAGTTAGGAAACTATCTGTCTCAGTTAGGGACCCTGTCTGAAGCTGATGGCACACTCAGATTGGCTAATTTGCTAGGAATTTAATAAAAAGCCTATTTAGGAAGTATGAGAAGGGCGGAGACCACATGGGACCAAACAGTGGCCGCAGTCACCTCCAGGTGGGAGCTGCTCCAGCTCCTGTGCCTGGAGGAGAGAGGACAGACAGGATGTGGTGGGGTGCGTCAGGAGCACTGTTCACAAAGCCAGAAGCAGCCGGCCTCGCAAGGTGGAAGAGACACCCTGCCCTCCAGTCCCCTGCTGGGGCTCCCCACTGGCTGAGCAGCCTCTGGCAGGCTATGCAGGGTGGCCTGGTACCCAGAGCAGATTGGGGTGGGAGAGAAGAGATCTAGAGGGGCAAATGGATACCACCCAGCCCAGAGGCATTATCCTGACCTAAGCACAATGGAAAAGCAGGAAGACTCACAAGGTTAAACAACTTTCTCAAGGTTGTAAGGAAAGGGATGACATTTGTTTGAGGGGTGGCCTTAGTCTTTGAATCCAAGTTCCCTGGTATTACCACAGCAAGGTGTGTGCGTGTGTATGACAGTGCAGAATGACCAAAATATATTAGAATTTCCTTTTACACTTCATTTGTGCCCAGCAGCTTCATGAAGAGAAGCTTGTCTCACTGGGCTGGGTGTAGTCCTGGGCTATGCAGGTAACTCCCTCCAAACCCTGGAATCATTTTTTGAACTGGGGCTGGGGAGAGAGACAGTTTTTTTCCCTTCTCCAATTAGGTTTTTAGAGTGACTTCACCTCAATTCTTCCTTTTCTCTGACATTTCAACTAAGTCTGGGCTCTAATAAGTCTGGGCCAGGAAGCATTTACCTCTCCTGCTAGCAAGGGCCAATCTTCATGATATCTAAGAACTATACTCCATAAGCTAATGCAAGAATGGTTCACGCCAACTTCAGGCATGAACAAAAGTTGACCTTTTAAAAATATTCCCGGCCAATGACTGTCTCTGAGTCTTGCCTGAAAGGCAGTCACGTGGCCAGAGCACAGGTTTAGAAGCAAGCCTGCTTTAAATCCCAGCAGTGTCATTTCTAGCTGTGTGACCATCAGCAACTGACTTAACCTCTCTGTGCCTTGAATTCTTCAACTGGAAACCACTGACTTTAATAAGCAAATTTGCCTTCTAGAGTTCTTGTCAGAATTCTGTTAATCAATATGGGAAAGCACTGACAACAGCCACTTGTCACCAAGTGACAATATTCATATTCAACACGTCTTGATCTCATAGTGTATCAAATGAGTTTACACATGTAAAGTACTCAGCAGGGTTCCTGGGACAGAGGAATGTGGATATTGTTTTCACCTGGCTTTACCTGAGCAACAAGAAATATTTATTACATATGTGATAAGAGGGGAACACACTGCAGTGGCGCTTAGGTTCTGGCCTCTCATGGCGATCCCCTCTTAAAGGCCCCGTGAGGCCCCTTACAATGTCTTTACATTCTTTGCCTTATTTTATAAGTATGAATTCTCTTTCCTAAAGAGGCCCCTCAAAGTGGAAAAGCCTCTGACCCCACGAAACTCTGGGTCAACCTTCTTAAACTTATTATCATTAGTAATAATTATTATTTGGGTGATAGCAATCATTATTATTTGTTAGGAAACGAGATGGTGCTGTAGGTGATTTCTAAGGTCTTACAGCATTACCTTGAATCTTTCTACTTTTTTGGGGGGGGGTGGGTGCTGGGGATCGAACTCAGGGCCTTGTGTTTGCTAGGCAAGCACTCTACCACTTGAGCTAAATCTCCAACCCCAGAAGCTTTCTATTTTAAAATATCTCAAGGAAGGTCAACTCTGCGGACCCACTGGCCAGGGCAGAGCCCTGCATATCCACCAAGGGATGCAGCATTTTCTCATCTCATTTCCTGTTGTCCCCTTTGCCAGGATGCTCTTTGCTATCTTGTTAACCCCAAAAGCTCATTTGCAAAGAAAGTTGCTTGCATCAGCTGCTCCCCACGACACATTATTTCAAGGCTGTGGAGCGGGGTGGGAGGAGTTGAGAACATGGAGTCTAAAAGCTTCAATTCACAGATACAAGAATGACCTGGACGGGTGAGTACACAGAGTCGGGACCCAAACTCAGCGCTCCTTTGCAGACAGCAGCCTGAATCCAGCATCCGGACCAAGGAATGCTCATAATTTGTCAAAATATCACTTAGCCTGTGTCCGGGTGTTTTCCACAGGGCACCTGCTGCTCAAGTGTCAGCTGCACACATGCGGATGTCATTTCTGACCTGCTCTAATGGAGTCGTTTGTTTGGAGGGCAAACAGGACTTTGGTCCCCGAGCACTCTGTACACAGAATGTGTGTGCCCACCTGACCCCTGCAGCTGACCTGGGAAGATAAACTAATGCGTTGACAGCACACAGAAAATTTATTTTATAGGCTTCTAACCCAGTCCCTCTAGAAAAACTTTTGCTTTTTGAATGGGAAATATCTAAACAAGTGTGCTAAAAGTAGTTCAACATTTTAAACCATAACCACGTATGGCTTCTCATATCTTGTGCTATTTATTGCCATTCTGGAAAAAAAAGTGTGAAATAGAATTGCTTGTCATATAGATCTTTGGGGGGAATTACATGCAAAATTAATCTACTCCTTAAGTCAGACAAGCATATATAATTATCTGCTGTGTCTAGGATTAAAGTTTTTAACAGTCCTGAGAATAGCAGTGGATGAAAAAAGAGAGATTTGGATGGGAGCTTTCAAATAATTACTCCATTAGAGCTGGCTTATTAACTTGTGGTATTAAACGAATATATCTATGACATACTTGTTCCAGGGACAAATCATCTTTAACCTTCTCCATGCATCCAAGTGTCTGTTCAACTTTCAAAAGTTACACTGGGCAACCTTGCTTTTAAAATTGTCTTTCATACAGTGGTCATTTGAATCAAGGTTCTTTACAAGTTAAATAACTTAATTGTACATGATTTTTAAAGGCACAGTTATCAAATGGCTAGGGGACCTGAAATGAATGATGATTTTTATTTCAGTTATTTTATTTTTCTGGCGATCTCCTTCCTTTCTGTTCTCATAACACATCATATGAGTTTTAATTAGAGCCAGGCACAAGCTTAATTTATATATCTTGCCTAGATGTCGTATTAATAGTGTCCCTTCTGACTCACAAAGGTCTCCCACCAGGATAAATTACATGGTAGCCTTAATTATAGTGCAAGTCGCACCAGGTTCTAGGTGTCTCCCTACTGAAACTACATCTCCAGCCCATTTAAATTTTGATTTTCAATTTAAAGTTAAGATCTTGCTGAATTTCCCAGGCTGGCCTTGAACTTGTGATCCTCCTGCCTTAGCTTCCCCAATAGTTGAGATTACGGGCATATGCCACCATGCCCGGCTCACACTGAGATCTGTCCTTTAAGCCAGTTCTTAATGATTTCATTCTAGTTACTGAATTGTTCTTGAGCCTATTCACTAATCAGCAATTGGCCATTAGTATGGTGGAAAAAGAAAAATGACTTAATTGAAACCCCTCTGTCCAGTTGAGTGATAGACTTATAAGAAGATACTAGGCAGAAGAAAGCAAAGGAGGAGATGGTGATGACCCAAAGCCAGAAATGATTGCAGAATCTTTTTACTGAACAGGCTCTGCTACTGCAAAATCAAAGTTTGGAAAATGTGATCTCTCTTGCAGTGAAAAAGTATTAAGATCTTTTAATATTTATAGTAATGTCGCATGCTGGAAAGATAAAATTATTTATGGTGTATGACTTGCCTGTGGCTGAAGAATGATGTGTTTGATCTTGAAAACATAAAAGTAATACTTTATGGAATTATAGTAAGTACCTAATCCTTTATGAAAAGGCTGAACACCCAGGGTAATGCAAGATGAGTTTCAGTTTTAATATTGTGTAGCTCGTTTTTATTTAGCAGAGTAGTAGAAATAGTAGTTTTGATTCATAAATTTATTCCCATGCTAAAATATTCCCAAAACATAAACCTCAGATCCCCTGAAAATAGAATAAGATTTTCTTCTGATAAAAAAGAACACTCAGGAACATTTTTGTTGAGTAACATGAGTTTCATAACTGTTTAAGAAAATATTACTGGGGACACTTTAAAATTTTAAGAGCAATACAAGTTATTGTATAACACTGCATCAATAAAGAATGTAAGATGTGAAAATTATTTCTTTCCTATTCTACTCTCCAGAAGTAACCAGCAATTCTTTTAACTGAAGCAGGATTTTAAAAATGAATTTTTAAATCTCTAAATAAATACACTTTGTGCCCATGCATACATATGCACACTTATACCACAGTAGCATCAATTAAAAGGTACTTTTTCCAGAGTCCAGCTTCTCTTTACATGTTAATGGTGTATAAATCCTTTTCTAGTCATAAGCCTCAGACCCAATGATCCAAAATATCATTTTGTCTTTTTTTTTAAACTTTTTCTTTTGAAATGATTGGAATCTCAAAAGAGGTTATTAAAATACTATAGAGAGTCCCCATCTACAATGTAGTAGCCAAAACAGGAAATTGATGAGGTCATTTCTTTTTTAAGCACCAAGGCATTTGGGGAAAGTCCTGCTTTCTCAAAGTAGAATTATCAATATCCAAATAAAATTATTTCACAAGGTATCTATACAGTAGAAGAATCTATTATTGACTTTTATTATTATAAATAACCCTACAGCAAGTCACAGGCCTGGATAGATGTCAGCACCCGACATTTAACAGACATTTCCCCCTAAGATGGGGCCTTACTAAGTTGCCCAGGCTGGCCTCAACCTTGTGATCTTCTTGCCTCATCATCCCAAGTGGCTTGAATTACAGGTACATGCCACTGCACCCAGTTTATTTAGTGGGCGTTGATAGATTATATATTGGTTTAAATTCTGTGCTGTCCTAGTTTAAATCAGCTGAATTTAGAGTAGAAAATGATAGACCAAATAGATTTATACTTAATGGTAATGAGATTGAAAATGAATTTTTCTTTAAAGTACTACTTAGACACATCTCATACACTTTGGAGCATTGCTTCCAACAGCAATCAGCAGCATCTATAAGAATCTGAAGAACTTATGGTGCCAATATTTTACCTGTGACATAAAAGCCTGTCTTCAAGGCCACACTTACCTTAGGTCCTCAAAAGCTCTTTGTTTTAATTCTTGTAGAAAATACCTTTGTTTAGCACATCATTTTCTTTACTTGAGGTTACATATAGCAAAATCAAAGAAAATGAATGATATGGTAATGTGGGCATTCCCAAAATATGTTTTTTATAATTTTTAAGCACATGATTTGAGACTTAGCAAACACAGTATGTTTTTACGACCCAGAATGAACCAGACGAACAGTCAAAAAATCTTTAGAATAAAAAATCAAATTATTTATCCAAGAAATATTTACTGAGGGCCACCTAGTAGGCAGAGAGAGTCCTGGGAACTGGGTCTACAAACTGGATTACCCATTCCCCATTCTGACATTTAGAAAGAGAGGTAGCCAATAGTGTCTTAAAAGCTTTGTCAGCCAGATTGTGGGTGTCACTGCTAGCACACTGGTGAATTGAGTTCTAATTCTCGATTGTAAAACTGACCAATGCTACCCTTCCATGTTTGGGCCAATGTCTTGGTCACTTCTGTGGTGCTATTGCAGAATACCTGAGATGAGTACTTTGCAAAGAAAGGAAATGTATTGGGTCACCATGAAGTCCGAGACTGAGGGGCTAGCACCTGGTAAGAGACTTCTTGCTGTGTCATCCCTTGGAGAAGGGCAAGGAGAGGGCAGGAGAGAGCAGGATTCTACCCTTTTACATTTTTATTTTACATGTGTGCAAGATCAATATATGATTAGATATATCTAAACAAATTTCTAAAATATGCTGAAATAATCTAATAGGTAAATGCAAACCTTTCAACAAATGGAGTTAGGCTGCTGGATGCCTATAAGCAAAAAATCCTGTGCCTTACCTCACACCATACACAAAAGTAATTTCAAAATTTAAGGTTGTGGAGATGTGGTTGTAAAATTGTTTCATCTTTTTGTTTGATTGTAAATTTTCAAAATAAAATGGAAAAAAATCAATCTGAAAGAGCCCTTTGTATCAAAAAAAAGAGATCTTCGAATAAGTATAAAATAAAAGTTCTAAGTAACAGGCATCATTGTCTCATAGTTTAGTTAACAGGATTTTATTTTCTTATTGGTATACAAAATAATGATAAAAGCTGGTTGAATTGGGTTTGAAGAAATACAATGGTTCCTAGGGTGAACGGAAGTACTGTTTTGTCTCACTGGGTGCTTACAGTGGAGGAGAGGAGAATGTGAACCTCAGAGTTGTGGTGTTTGGGATGTGACAGGAAGCAGGCGTGTACCTGTAAAGCAGCCCTTAAATAAGAAAGGAACCAAGAGCTGGAGGGAGGGGGAGGGGAATGGGGATGAAAAAAAGTATTGACATGTGTTTTTATTAATAAAAATAAAAGCTGAAACAGAAACAGAACAAAGAACTTATACAGAAAGCAGGGCTCAAAGAGGTTAAGTGTTTGACTGAGGACCATCCAAGGAGGAAGGACTCAGTCTGAGACTTGGTTTTCCCAACAGCTCTTCCTAAGCCGTGTGTCTGAGGACAGGCTCCACAGAAGCAGAGGCTGAGCTGGAGATGTGTCCATGCAAGTAACTGATGGAGGCTGTGGTTTTAGGAGAAACCTGTGAGGAACTAAGGACAAAGGACCAGGGAGTGAAGCTAGGAGATGAGGTCTGCCCTAGTCTAGCCTCAGCCCTGTCTCAGGGGCTGGGTGCAGAACCCTGGAGAAGGACCTTTCCTCTCTTGGGACTGGCCTTGTGTACGCCTATAAAGATGCATTGATGGCTTTGGGTGCCCCACTGTCTCGGGTAGGGGCAATCTCTCGGAGAACGTGGGGAGCCATGACCATTTAGCAGCCAAAAGCCAGCAGCAGCTAGGGAATGGCCATGTCCCAGCCACCTGAGAGGGAGCAGCAGCTCCCACGGCCCCTGCTGTTCTGAACAAGAACATTATCAGAGGCAGGACCTCGCAGACTGTGTTAGGGGAGGGCACTGTCCCCGGCTCATGGCTCCACTGTGAGATCCTGGGCAATGGTATTTAGCCATTAGGCCCTTCCGAATTTAGAGAGCGTTTACTCAAAATACAGCTTAAGATGGCGCCATATCCTGCTTTACCTCAGTTTACCATAATGGTCATAAACCCATAGCCAGCGGGTGGGCTTTTGTTCACAGAAGTCTCATTTGGCCACTATAGTGTATACTTTTTTTTATTTTTTTATTTTTTTATTTTTTTTGGTGCTGGGGATCGAACTCAGGGCCTTGTGCTTGCCAGGCAGGCACTCTAATCACTGAGCTAAATCCCCAGCCCCTATACTTTTTCTTAAATGGTCGCTGACATTTAAAAATTTGAAGATTCCTTGTTGTATGTGAATCTCTTGATTCCAACTATGCCCACATTCCAACAGAGCAACAATGAGGTCTCCATGTAAAGCCAGCTGAGTTGTGATTACTCATAGCAGGCAGGTGTCCCCCACCTCACTGTGGCCACCTCTCACTTTTGTTATGTCTGGCACTTGCCCCTGAGTGTACTTAAGTTATTGACTCTAGGCATAACCTCCTTGAACACCTTGGATACAGTTTTTTAAAAAATTGTATGAAAAGAGCTGGGTGTAGACAACAGACACCGGACGGGAGAAGGGTCATCCCAGTCCATGAAGACAATATGCATCCCAATAGTTGACCTCTGAGTGTTGGCACCTCGGGACCGGTTGCTATCTATCAGGGAAGAGCATGAGGCTGACCTAGAACAACAGCCTTTGGTTTTGGTCAACAAATAGTTAGGAACCGCCAAGCAGTGCCAAGTCCGGGGTACAGATGAGAGAGGACCTATACCCTGTGATCCCATAGTGTGGCCTGGGCAGAAACAAATGGTGCCATTTCTAGTTCAGGGCACTAAGTGAGTGCTTGACTTGAGTTGGACTGCCTGCCCAGGTTGGAATCATGTCCATCAATCAGCTCTGTGACCTGGCTCCACCCCTTAAGCTCTCTGAGCCTTGATCTCCTAGCCGATAGTTGACTTAATAGCATCTGCTACATGGAGGCTGTTGGGAGGATTAGAAAAAATTATCTATATGCAGCATTTAGCACAGTACCCAGAACACAGTGGCAGCTCCGTTACTGCCCCCACTCTTATCGTAGGGGAATGAGGAGGTACAGACGGCACTGGGGTGAGGGAAGGCATTGCAGCCCAGGCAGGATGCGGGTCAGGGGGCCAGTGGAGGCAGAGGAACAATCAGGAAAGCTGCAGATTCGATGATCCCTGTGCTGAGTCTGAGCTCCATTTTAGGAACCAACGAAATACAGCTGTTAATGGAGGGGAGAAGGGCCTGGAATGGGTGGAGAGAGGAAGGGATTTTTTTGTAAAGTACCACAGAAAGCTGGGCATATACCTATAGTCCAAGCACTCAGGAGACTGAGGCAGAAGGAGCACTTGAGCCCAGGAGTTCAAGGGCAGCCTGGACAGCGCAGTGACACCTCGTCTCAAAAAGAAAGAAGAAAAAAAAAATACAGTACCTAGAAGTTCCAGTTCCTGAAGTCTTCTTGAACCAGCTCTATTTTCTTATTTTTTCTCCTCACTAATTAATGAACTCAATAAATTTTGACATTTTGTTCTCCACTTGTATGGAACTCTTATTTTTAAGTTTCGAAAATACATTTTTGATGAGAGCTCTTGCGTACTATGCTAAGAGGTACAGACTTTTTCCTTCCAGGGGGAAGAAAATGTTGAAGATGTTTTACATGAGTGTGACATCATTGTATTGGTGCTTTAGACCAATCATTGTAATAGTGTGGAAGAGAGCAAGACGGTCACTCCTTGAAATTTAAGCCTAGAAATGTAAGTGGAGTTTTGGTGGTGACAATAGTAAGAATTCTCTAATATCCTGGGGCAGTTGGTAATTTCTGTATGGAAATATTATCATGTGCAGAATCAAGGAGCAGTGGTGTTCACACTGCATTTTAGGGAGATGTCCTGCACATTAATATGTCTTAACAGCCACTGTGGTAATCAGTGGTTACAAATATTTTAAGTCGATGAAAGATGTTGTGCCCTGGAGTTACTGTCAGGAGCACATTTTCCACATGCCCTCGGATATGCTGCTAGAAGGAGAGTTGTAGCTGCCTCCAGCAGGGAGGAACACTGTTTACTGATGGGAAACCACTTCTAACGTCCTTTTTCTTCTCCCTATATTCTCCAAACCCCAAGGGTGAAGTGGAACAAGAAAACATCTTGGGAAGCGCAAATTTCCCAGGTACACTGCCTCTTCTCAGAGAAACTCATGGTGGAAATTAGGGAACACTGTGCTATTCATGCTCCTTTGCATTATGGACCATTTGCGTGCATGGGTATTTTGTATGCTGCTGAGCTAGTTGTGCACTGATCAAAGGAACCACTATCAGGCACCATTAATTTTGTTTGCATTTCAGATCTAGATAAATATAATTACTTGTTCGGAGCTGGCAGTAAACTGTCTTGGATTAGGATTGCTTTTTTGCACAAAGGCCCCCAATAGGGTAGGGTTGCCTAGCGAATGATTTAGATTTTCAAATATACTATAAAAATGCTAACATGTTGGATTCCTGGGATTTTCAGAACTGGCATTCTGAAGTATTTTTCCCATTTTACACTTTACTGTACCATTTTTTTCTTCCTTAAAGTGGACCTATTTCTGCAAAGTTCTGGAAGGTAAGCTGAAGCCACAAATTCTCCCTAATGGGGGTGATCTTCTGTTCTACGATATTTTCTTACTTGGAATCCTTTCTATTATAGATGACACTTGTCGTTTTAGAAAGCTGCTCAGCACCCATTCCCCCTTTAAAGCATTGTTCTTGATTTACTTTAGGAAACCACTCTTTCATTCTTGGCCATGTGGTTTATTATTATTACTATTTGGTTGCAACCAGAATTGTGAAATGAATCCTTTGACAAGAATTGTAGAAAGAATTAAGTTCATGAATCAAGGTACCACTGTATTTATTATTATTATTGCTATTATTATTATTTTGCAACACATGGTATTGAGTCTCATGCCTACTAGGCAAGTGCTCTACCACTGAGCTACATCCCCTGTCCAGCCATATAGTTTAGATGAAACTGATCCTACCCCCAGGCCAAGGTTGGGCCCTGATTGGCTTATGTCAGCGTCTTGGCCACTTGACTGGTTCAACAAAAGGAACATAACTCAATTAGAAAAGCTAGTGAGGTTGGAGATTTTCTGAGACCCCTTTGCTGCTATACATGCGGAGAGTGTGATACTGCGGGACGGACAGCAACTGGTATAGTATGAGAGTAAATCTAAAAGCATAGAAGGAAAATGTTCTCCATGGTGACATCATCTCGCCTCCAAGTCACACTGCCCTTGAGGCAGTTGCTCTCAGTATCTTGGTTGTATGAGCCAGCATAGTTTATTTATTTTCTTATTTTTTCACACATAGGAGGGGAAAGAAGAGAAACAGGCCCAAAGACTGGCCCAATGTGGAGAATCCCTGAGGATCCCCAGTTGGGGACTTCTGTTAGAGCAGCTTTTCAAAAAACCTTAATTGGAATCCTTAATTGTACCTTTGCTTGTTACGTGTGAATCCAAGGACTAAAGGTCTGGAGTATCATTGCTGCATGTGCTGTTATCAATGCATAAGAGGCCGTTTCAGCAAAGCCCGGAGCAGTGTGTCTTAAGTTTTCTTCCAAAAGATGGAATCTCCCAGTTAATAAGTGTGAAGGGTCTACATCAAAGGCAGAAGTGAGATAATCCATCTGCAGGTGTTCAAAGGGCGCTTCCTTCTAGTCCTGGCCGTGTCTCACCTTTACAGTTCTCCCAGGATCTTGTTGATTGCCATCTATCTGTGTATTTCTTCTCAGGTCATTAGCAATTGGACAGTCTCTGGCAAGTGCAATGACTTCTAATATCCAGGCAGATTTACATCAGGTAGAAGACCATCCTGTGAAGCAGGCTATTACAAACTCCAGGTGACAGGCTCCTACAGGGACATGGGAGGGTGGGGTCCCAGAAGACCTGACTGCCAGGGAAAGACAGCTCCAGACCTCCCACTAAGCACAGCCTCATACGACTGTCCCTGTGTTGAGAAGCACTGTGGTTTCATAGCCTAGCAAAGGAGCTTGTGCATGCTCTACCAGTGAGCTACACCCCAGCCCCCTTATATTCTATTTCTAATGTGATTTGGATTTATCTGTTTTTAGATCAATGACTTAAAGGATGTCAGGCTACAACAGATTGTTTTGGAAATAGCTATTTGCTATTAAACACACAGCACAAATTACTGGCAAAAGAATCAATATTATTTGAAATTCACTGTAATGATTATTATTTCCCCTTAATCAGAACTGAGCACCCTGACTAGGGATAGTGATGTTTTTCCTTTCTTGATATTTTCCTTTTGTATCAATGAATTGTAAGAACATATTTGTTATGGAATGGGCCCAATCAGGAGAAAGAAACACACAATAGCTTTAACAGGAGTCATTTTAGTCACAGAAGTATCTACTTGATAAAAGAGTAGCGGTAAGATATAAGGAAGCTGGATATGGTACCAAGGACTGAGGGATAGTACTCAAGGAGGGACAAACTGGAAGGGGCTCCAATTTCAGAGAAAGCACAGTTCAGCCCACCATGCTGAGAGGTTCGCTGGAGAGGTTCCCTGGTTCTGCCAGCCCAGAGCTGGCGATCAGCTTCGAGAAAGCCATGGGCCACCCCCAGGGCCACAGTCTGGGAGCTGGGCTTGGGTCAGCAGGCAGCCCTGGGGCTTTGGTTCTCTTGTTGTGAGGGCCTTGAGAAGGCTGTTGCCAGGCTGTGGCTGCAGTATTGCAGATGACCTGTTTTCTGGGCCTCTGTCTGGGGCAGGATCTGCCGGATGTCCTTAAACCCATAGAGCTATCCCCAGTTCACTTCAGACATGGCAGGACAAAGTGCTGTTCCTCCAGCGCCCTCTACAGAGAAAGCCTAACTAACATCATACCCAGCTTCAAAGAGAAATACTTATTTTTAAGAGAAAAAGAATTGAGATGTGTTATGCACATGTACCAATTCTGTACAATGAATTATTATGTACTGCAAACACGTACTAATAAAAGTGAAAAACAGATTTTAAAGAGCAACGCTTAAAAGAATCAGCCATAGAACATATATTGAAGGGTGCATTCAGAGCCGAGAAGCAACTAATGGATAACCGACGTGGTGTTTTTCGAAGGATACAGTCTTTCTGATTCATAAAGTATTATTGGGAGGTAGAGGGAGGAGAAGTTGGCGCATCTCACTTCCCCTGACTCTGGGTAAAGCCTTCCCGGAAGGGCTGAACCCGGTCTAGGGAGACCTCTAGTAGTATGTTCTGTGCACTTGTATGAAGCAGAAAGAAATTGGGATGTGCTAAGTGAAGTTGGGTGATTTATTTGCTATTGGGCATTGAAAAGCTTTTAATATGCTAAGATATGATGAATTTCTTCCAAATTATGTGAACTTGCAACATTTTCCCTAATGTATTTTCTTTTCTCAAGATGTCCACAATATCTCCTCTATTGTCTTCTTACGATGTGATTGAACACTCCTCCCACTGAAGGTTTCAATCCCTTTTCCTTCCAATTTGGATGAACTCATCACTGTTTGGAAGTGACACTGTAAGACTTCCAAGGCTACATTATAAAAGACAATACAGCTTGTGCTTGGTTCTCTTGAGACACTTTTCTTAGAACCCAGCCACCGTATTATCAGGAGGCCCAAGTAGCCACATACAGGGCTTCTGGCCAAAAGGCCCAGCTGTAGTCCGGTCCATGCCAGGATCAGTCACCGTCCACTGGCGTGTTCAGTTGATTCCAGCCCCCAGCCATGAAGTCACTCCCAGCTCTCAGCACTCCCCCCACCCCAGACTGAGGCCCCTGACTTGTGGGCAGAGCAAGCCATCCACGCCAAGTCCTTTCCAAAGTCCAGATGTACAGAATCCATGAGGATAAGAAAATGGCTGTGGTTTAAAGCTATAAAAATTGGCACAGCTCATGACACAGTGACAGTAGCTGGAACACGCCCTGTGGGAAGCCCTTTCTGGTTGTTCTGGTCCCCTCACATCCTTCTTCACACTAACATCCAGCTGTCCACTGACCTGCCCAGGTGTCCACTGCTGTATTAGGATGATGCCAGGGTCGTGCATCCGTGTGAGCAAGTTATTTTCTGTGTGGTCCTGAGGTAGGAATAGCGTGTGGCTAAGGCTGGCTGGCAAGGGAACGTGGCCTGGGGGAGTGGCCTGCAGCTGACAGCACTCTGAGGCATGATTTTCAAACACAAGTCCTCACCTGGACTGCAGGAAGTTCTCGTGAGTTTCCATGAGAACTCCATTTGATAAATAGTAGCAACACCTGAAGCAAGCGCTCTTTTCTTCTCTACCGCGCCACCGGGAAGGAGCGCTCCCTTTCCGCTCCCATGGAAGCTGGTGGCTGCACATTGTTATGCTCGATTTTATTGTTATGCTTAATTTTCCTTTTTTTCTTTTTTCTATATGTTTAAATAAAACTTTGGAATTACTTTTTGTCCCCTTCATTCAATTCTTTGCTTTAGTAGGGAAAGAACCCAGAAATATCGAAACCCATCTGATAATAGTCCTTATCATCAAAAGCCAGCCAAAGATGGGCAAACTGGAAAGAATCCTTTCTTTAGTCCCATTCTTCCTGCTCCGCTTCCTCTTCCCTCTCCTCCTTCACCGCCTTCTTTTCAAATCACCGGAGCCAGGCACCGCATAGGTGGTGTACGTATTGTTATTGGCCCTCATTGGTGCTGTCAGTGTCCTATACCTGGGGAGATTCCTTAGCTTTTCCTTGCACAGGGGCTCCCTACTTCTTTGTCCTAGAATGACTTTCAGGCTGCCAGGAGCCTACTTGCAAATGCTGAGGAGCCTGCCTTCCCCAGTAGTCCTTAGAAATGAGTCTAAAGCACCCCGCGTGGGATCTGCACTGATACTGCACCTTAGCTTGGCCCTTTCTCCTCCGTTTCCTCCCACTGCCCCATGGGTTTCTCCCAGGGAATACTTCCTAGTGAGTGATTTTGCATGAATCCTACTCTCAGGGTCTGTTTCTGGGAAATTTAACCTAAAACATTGCACTTTAATAAAGAAATTGAATGGTCAAGCGCGAAGCTTGGGTGAAAAAACTAGTGACAACTGAATTTGAACGTGGCTCCCTCTAATCTCCAGTCCTCGAAGCTGCTTCCCAAGATGAGGCCATCAGGTAGCAGCTAAGTCTCCCCAGAGGACAGCTCTGGGCAACACGCTAGTGGGAAGGGCCAGCCAGCTCAACTCGGCCACTCCTGTATCCACACTGCAGGCTTATGTCAGATCAGTTCTTGAGGGCAGACTGGGCTATATTCAGCCTCGCACAGCTTCCCCTCCTGCTCCCGGCAAAGCTCACAGTGTTCAAGTGTCGGACATTATGCTTGCCCACGATAAAGGTTTTACTCTGCCACAGTGACAAGGAGGAAAAGCAACGTGATAAATTTTGCATGACACTAAATGTATTCAATTTAAAGTACTCTTCTTTGAAATTATAGCCTTCCTCCATTTTGAACATTTAAATATCATTTCCTAGATGATAGTAAATGTAGATGGTAATTAATTTTTTTAATGGTCTAATGTGACCAAGTTAAAGTTGGTAACCGTCATTACGGTTTTTTTTTTGTGGTACTGGGGCTTGAACTCAGGGGCTTGCACATGCTAGGCAAGTGCTATACACATGAGCTGCATCTGCAGCAGCCCCTCCCCCCCTTTTTTTTTAAATTTTAAAACAGAGTCTTTCTAAATTGCCCAGGCTGGCCTTGAATTTGGGATCCTCCTGCCTCAGCCTTCTGACTAGCTGGTATTACAGGTCTGCACCACTCCATATAGCCAGACTGGCAGGGGCAAGACAATCTCATTTACCTGGAAGCTCAGTAGCCTAGAAGTCAGTATCCTGGATAGTGTACCAGGTCCTGAGGGCATTAGGAAACTTACCTTCCTTGATGATGCTCACCACTGTTGACCGATGGCAAGTGACAGAACCAACTGATGTTAAACGAAAGGAATTTTTCAAGGCTCTCATGACTTTAAGAAAGTTCTCGATCTCCAAGGCAAGGGAACTGGGGACTAGAAAGCCACTGTGATTCTCTCCACCTTTTTGTGTGTATCAGTTATGTATTGCTGCGTGATAACAGCTCCCCCTGCCCCAGGATATTGTGACTTAAACCACAATGGTCATTCATGATGTTCAGGACTCTGCAACTTGGGCAGCTTTGGCAGCGAGAGAAGCTCATCTCTGCTCCATGCAGGCCTCGAATAGGGCTGGAACGCCTGCTTCTAAATTGGGTCAGTCCGGCTGGCACGTTGGTGCTGTCGCCTTGCAGATCTGCTGGTCCAAGGCCCGGAGGCCTCTCACTGTGTGGCTCTCCCCGGGGTTTCCCACAGCACGAGCTCTGGGGTTCAAGGCCGAGCATCCTGGAGAGCCAGAGGAAGCCCGCTGCTTGGGCGGGCTGGCTCAGAGGCCAGATAGTATCACTCCACCTTCCTAGTGCGGTAAGTCACAAAGGCCCACCTAGTTTCCAGCTGTGGGGACAGTCACATATTTCACCTCTTCCTGGGAGGTGGCCCAGCTGTGGAAAAGCAGACTGGACGAGAAATATTTCTGTGGCTGTTTTCTGGAAACACAATCTGACACACCATTTATTGTCTTCATTGCTTTGGGTGGGTTTCTGCCTGCCAGGGAAGACACACCATCGATGATCTCAGTCCCCTATTTCAGCTCTGCCATCCAAGGGGGATTCCCCTTTGTCGCTGGCCCCGTCTGGCTGGATCTTCATACCAATTATGGTGATAGGACACTGGACACTATTTTCAGTTTATTTTGGGTCTGGGCCTCTTACCGCCAATCACCGTGTCCTAGGACGGTGATGATAGAGCTTTCAGGGCTTTCCGTGATACAGCGTGCTACAGCACACGTGACTTAGGTTTGCCACCGCTGGCCTAGGACCTAAGATCTGAAAGTAGCCTACTCTAAACAAAAGCTTTGGGGCAGAATGGAGGGCTGAAGGGGGGCAGCTGTTCCCCTCAGCAAGGAGCCCCTGGAGGAATTACTCTGTCTGCCCTTCCCCTCCTCCACTGGGTGACAAGGAAAGTGGCCAGTGCACTGATAAATAAACTGCTCGCCACCGGGAGGGAGAATGATGTTACTTTATAGACCCAATTCTAACACTATAGCTATGGGTTTAGGTGGAAGTCTTGGAGATTTATGTTTAAAGAAACAAACCCAGCAGGTTTAGCAATAAATAGGATCCATTTCTTGTGCAGTTTCTGCTCTGGGAAGGTGTGAATTTGCAAGCTTTATGATCCTTGATGCCAGCAAGCAGCCCACCTATGTTTCTCAGGACAACTTCTTTGGCTGAACATTTCAGATTTTGAATGCCGGGTTTGGCACTGAAAAATAAGCTATTTGAGATCACCTGAATAAAATTTAGATGTTTGGGGCCAGATATTCAAGATCTTCTATAATCTAGAGCGAGCTGGAAAGTACAGCCTTCATTTTCACTACCAATTTAAGTTCAACAAATACAGTGGTGCCTTGGTTCACAAACTTACATGCTTGCAATTAGGTTGCAACCGGAATCATGGAAAGAATTAAGTTTGTGAACCGAGGTACCATTGTAGAATTTAAAATAATGTTTTAAATAATTTAAATAATGTTTTAATAATTTTTAATACTTTTAATTTTCACCTTTGGTGATTTCTTAGGTGATGGATAGTGGACCATTTTTTTGTTTTCTTCCTCACATTTTTCTCTATTTGAGGGTACCCCAAAACATTATTTTAGGGGACATAAAATTCTTTGCTCAATAGAAGGATGCTGTAATCCCCGTCAAGGGCTGCCCGGACCTCGCAGTGGAGAGAACATACTGCCACATGAGGCTGTTCATCTTCTGTCACTAGACAGACCCCCGTGAAAAGGGATTACATTACGCCCAAACCTGCCTCTCTCACCTGAGTGCACTTCTGGGCTCTAGACCCACAGTTCTATTCCTTCGCACAACTGCTCTCTGGATATTTTAAGGTTGCAATCAAGTTCATCCCACGGTTCAGCCCAAGCTCTCTGTTGCCCACGTCAGTCATATTCGGGACTCAGATCTCTCACCAATCTGACCATCCTGCTGGATGGATATCTGCTTTTTTTTTTTTTTTTTTCAGTTCTGGGGATTGAGCCCAGGTCTACATCCCTAAACCTTTCTATTTTTTTAACTTTGAGACAGGGTCTTACTAAGTCACTAAATTGCCCAGGCTGGGCTTGAATTTGCAGTCATCTGCCTCAGCCTCCCAGAGTGCTGGGATTGTAGGCACCCACCACCAGAACTGGATGGAGAGTAGAGTGGAGGTTGGGGAGAACAGGGAAGAGCAAGGGACGGGAAAAGGTTGGTCACCAGCCATAAAGTCATTGTTAGGTAGAAGAAATAATTTATGGTGTTGTATTGCACAGTAGGGTGACTACAGAAAACACTAATGCACTGTATATTTCTGAAAGGGTGAGAAAGATGAATGTTTTTACTACACAGAAATGACAAATGTTTGAGGGAATAGATATTCTTAACCTGATTTGCATATTATACAATGTGTATCTGTATCAAACCATGTTTATGGTAGCCTATAAACATGTACAATTTTTATGTCGATTAAAATAGGGATGGATCTTCATTTGAAATGTTCCCTCTGAAAGTGGGGTGTGCCCTTGAATGCAGTGTGTCTTTATTCCTTTCTCAGCTGTGCCTGAGTTCCTGCCTTGGGCCAAGCAGTCCATCCAGGACCCAGTAGAGGCCAAGGCAGACCCAGTCCCTGCTCCTGGAACTTACGGTGTCCCACAGGGACTAGGGTCGGGCAAGCAGCAGGCGCTTTATTATTTTTCATGACCACATCTCTTTTCTCTCACTTAGGCAGCCTAAATTGTTAATTTATTAGGTTTCCATAATATGGCATCTTTCACAATAACAGGCATCTGAAATCTTATACTTGTGCAGGTTTGTTTTATACTTAAATACGGTAATCATTTTCCCTTTACCTTATTGGTTACATCTCAGGATTCTGTCAAAATCATATCCTATTGATTACGCCATCTTTATCTTTTTTTATTCACCATCGCTTCCAGTTTAGGGTCATCTGCAAAGTGTATAAGCAGGACTCTTTAGGTTTTTATTTTTAAATTAGTAGTAGTTTTTTTCATGTGAAGGACAAAGTGATGAACGGTACCCTGTGGAATACCATACCATTTAAGGACCCTAATAAAATGTTTGAATGAATATGTGTTTGTCTCTAAAATCTTAAAAAAATCTGCTTTTCTAAAGTTTCATTTGCTACTCTCCAGATAATTAATTCCTTTCTCCAAAAGATTCCTGGCATTTCAGTGGAATGAAACTGATTATAGTCACATTAATTAATAATGTAGTGCACATTTTATATTAATACATAATGAGATAAACATGTTTTTTAAAGTTATACAGTAATGTATGTACATCCACCCAAATATCTGTTATCTGGAAGGTTCCCAAAATTGCCCCCATTAATCCTCACCTCACTCTTTTGGAAAGGGAAATTGGGTCATCTGAATGCAGTGTCCATAACTTTGGTTATGTCAAAAGGATAACCTTGAAAAAAATTGCCCAAGGTCAACCAAAACATCTGCTGAACTGTTTTGTTGATAATTTTACAGCCCCAGGCCTGTCGGGGCTGTTCTATTTTTACGCTCATTGTTGAGAGAATCAGTTTAACAACAGGAAAGCAAATCCCACTGAGATCAGATAATCCCAGACAATGGGCCAACAGGCCACAGCCACAAAGCTCCTGGCTGAGTCTGGAGGGAGGTAGAAGTCTCCTCCTGACACTGGAGCAGCTTCGGGTTGCAGGAACTGCAGAACAACGCTCAGAGCCCCACCGAGGGGCCTCTGGTTCATGAGTGCAGCTCACATTTAGTGAGGTGAGACAGAGAAATAAGCATGTTTCCTGCTTGTATTGACCCAGGCTGTGCCCTGGGGCAGGGGTGTGTGTACCTCTGGGTGTGTGTGTAAGTGTTGCATAAGCACATGCGTGTTCCTTCTCACTGGCACAAACCCTGGCTCAGAGTCTTTGTAGCATACGGTGCTGGTCAGGTGAAATTCTAAAACCAAATATCACTGTCATCTTGCTGTTTACAGGGGCTGATGGCTTTATTTTATTGTCTGAATTAAAAGCCCTTTATGCCTCCCAAGAGGTTTACAGACCCTTCATTCAATGTTGTGTGTGGGAGTGGATTTGGCTTAGCCAGCTTGGAGAGCAAGCACTCTGGAAACTTGGAGGAGTAAAATGTACAAATACGCGCTGGCAGCATTCCCCTCTCCTGGGTGTGTGCCCTGGAGAAACTCATTCTTAGGTCCATGAGAATTTATGGAGAACATTCACTGCAGCATGGGGCCTAGAAGCAACCTAGGTGTCCATCAGCGAAGAAGAAGAGTAAGCTGGTACAGTTTCGATCTGAAATGTCCATTGAAGGCTCACATGTTGAAGGTTTGGTCCCTGGCTGGTGCTTCTTCTGAGAGGTGGGGGAAACTTTAGGAGGTGGGGCCTGGTTGGAGGAATTAGGTCACTGGAGGGTTAGGGACATACCTCGGGTCCCTAGCTTCTCTCTCTCTCTCCTTCCTGGCTGCCATGAGGTAAGCAGCTCTGTTCCATCATGACACTCCGCCTCACACAAGCCCAGAAACAGCAAGCCAATTTAACCATGGACTGAATGCTCTGAAACTGTGAGCCAACGTAAATCTTTTCTTCTTTAAGTTGTTTTTCTCAAGTATTTTGACAGAGCACTGGAAGGCTGAATAATACATGTTAAAGAGAGGCCAACTGTGGAATTTTGGGACCAGCGAGAAGCAATGAAACTAAACTAAAGGTATCCACAATAATATGGACAGATCTTGAAAATACAATGTTGAATGATGAAACTTTGAAACTAGGGGAAGATCTAGAATAGTGCTTCTCAATACAGGATCCAATGACCAGCAGCCACAGCATTCTCAGGGAACCTGTTACAAATGTAGGATCTCTTGCAAATGGAAGGGGGCCCGGGAGAGGGAGGGAGGGGGAAGAAGGGAGAGGAGGGGAACTAAAAAAAATTAAGAGGTGTTACATACATGCACCAACTCCCCACGATGAATGTAATCATTATTACTGCAACCTGTACTAATAAAAATAATTTTTAAAATTATAAAAACAAAACATGGCATCTCTCAGGTCCTTTGCTGACCTGCTGATTAAGTCCATGGGGCCCAGGAATCTGTGTTTTCTCTAGGTGATTCTGATGCAGCTAAAATTGGGTTACCACCTAGATTCATTTTAAATGCATTCATACATTAAACAATTCTCCATATTTTTTAAGGATAGGTTCATATCCAAGAAAATGCTACACATTACAGGAAGTGCTACATGGGCAACTGTAGGATGGGAATGCAAGGAAGAGATGAAGGGGAGCAATTCAATAAAATAAAATAAATAGAAGAGCAAGACGTGGTCCAGATAGATTATAGCAAGTGACAAACTGAATAACAGTTAGTTCTGTAACTGATATTAAGGATATTTGTCTGGTTCAGAAAATCCTGAAAGAAAAATGAAGAGAGAATCAGGACTTTGGGCCCTGAGGAAATTTTTTTGCCCCCTATTTTAAGTCTACCAAATCTGCTGCAGCCTGCAGAGTCAAACCATGCCTGTGTGTGAATAAGAAAATCAGCTCCTCCCATTCCAACTAAGGTAAATATTTACAGGATAGCAGCTCAAGGAAATGCCAAATTATTATCCTGTCCAAGATGTCCACATACTTTGATCTGGCCCTGGAGGACTACCTTATTTTAAGAGATTCACAAAGCAGGTTGTTAGGATGACCCCCCCAGATGCCAAAATGGCCGTCGCTGGCTTCTCACAAAGCCCCTTCCCCCGTCTCTATGCCAGAATCTCCCACCGAAACAATGGCCCTTCCCCCCGACTAGGGTCCTCAACTAGGTCTGTCACGCCGACTTGCCCAGGGGCGGTGTCCACTGCCTGGTCACCCCATACAGAAAGGACCAATCCTAAACACACACTTTTCAAACCCCCACGTCACGAAAAGGGGGGGCGACTAAGGGATAAAAGGCCACTATCCAGGCCATTCAGGGTCACTTCGCTTGAAGGAGACCGAGGAGCTGGAACACCGGGAGGAGCTGCACGGTGAGCGTCGGAGAGCTTCATCAGCCTGCCTGCCTCTTCTCTCCTCTGCCCGATCTCCGCTGCCCTGCTCCTGCACGGAGCCTGGCTGTTGCTGCTGCAACCCTGAGCTATAGCGCTGAGCTGTGACCCGACCCCGAGCTGCTGTGTTCCTGAGCTTCAATAAACCTAGTAAATCTGGCCTGCTGGGCCGATTGCCTTGTCCCAGTGTCCGCCCGGGCGGTGGACCTGGGCTGCACACCTAATTGAGCTGTAACACTGAGCTGTAAATAAACCTTGGCGGCAACCTAACACAGGTAAGAGACTGTAGTTTGGAAAACAACATCACAATTTAGCAAGACAGTAGTTCTTATAATCCCAGCTACTTGAGAGTCTGGGGCAGGATCTCAAGTTCAAGGACAGCCTAGGCAACTTAGCAAGACCTTTTCTCAAAGGGCTAGGACGCAGCTCAATAATAGAGCACTTGCCTAGCAGGTGCGAGGCCCTGGGTTCAATCCCCGGTACCCCAAAACAAAACACCTCACCTTCTCCCACAACCACTTAGCCCACACATTGTACAGGACGTGGCCAGAGAATCAGACTCTAGAAGACCTTGGTCTACCCAACAGGGAAGCTGAGATGACCACAAGAAGGCTGATTCTATTTGTTTTTTTGGCTTTGGTAGAAGAATCTTACTTCTGACTACTGGTTTCACTGGGCACTAGGTAATAAGGTGCTGAAGGAGCAAAAGCACTTCACAGGGGTAACAGCGGACAGGTTGGTACCGTGCTCACAGGCACATTGTGTGATCCAGGGCACATAACCCCTTGCCTTGCTGACGACACTTTCTAGAGGACAGCACTTGATATTGGACTTACCAGCCTTTAGAACTGCAAGAAATAAATCTCTGTTCTGTATAAATGACGCAGTCTGGGGTATTATGTTATAGCACCAGAAGAGAAATTAAGACAAATGCATCACATTTAACTGCCATTTTCATTTGTCTTCTTTAATCTAAAAGAGTTCCTTAGTCTTTCTTGTCTCACTTGGCCTTAACATTTTTCAGCTGCAGGCCACTTATTCTGTGGAATGTCCCTCCATTGAAGTTTGCCTGATGTGGCTTGGTGATTAGGTTCAGTTTATGTGTTTGAGGCAAGACTATCACAAAAGTGCTTCTTGGCATGTGCGATGCCCACTTGTGCCGTCAGTGATATTAACCTTGGTCACTGGGTTAAGATTCTGCCAGATGTGTCCACATTACATTTCTTTTAGGGAAATTCTTTGAAATACCAAACAGGCGTTAAAGGGTGCCACTGCTCTTTAAACATGTAACAGAAGTAGGCTGGACTTACTCTGGAAAACTCGGCTATATGGCCACCCTAGCCTGGCCTTTGTGACTTCCTGGCTTAATGGCCAGGTTGCTCACAGCCATGGCTGACGGGCAAACCTCCCCTCACGGGGCTCAGCCTTTTCTGTGCGCCCTCCTGCTCTGTAGAGATGCCCATCATATGCCGAACACCTCTCTGACACCTGTCTCCTTCTATGTCAGGCTGAAATGTCCTTGACAGCAAGCACCTTGCATTTCTGTATCTCCTGGTGCATCTGCCAGACCAGGTACGGGGGAGGCACTTCCTAAATGTATGAATTCAGACGGACCTACTGAACCTTGCACAGAGGACAATAAACTTCGCTGAGCTGTTCTTAGGACTTTATCACAATAAGATTTTATGAGTGAGAGCACTTTGTAGCCTGCAGAGAGGACTCCAAGGCATTGCTATTTGGAGCAAAGAAAAGTTCAGGCTCCACCGAGCCCTGCTGAACCTCCTCCTGCTCCTGCTAGGTGGCAACTCACACACACCTGAAATCAATCCATCCACTCATCAGCCCTAAGAGTTGGCCTGTGGCTGGGTTGTTTCTCAGCGGCCTTGGAGCCTGGCACAGAGTGTGGCTGAGGTGCTCAGCGCATGTTTTGAAAGAACATTTGCAGGAGCGAGAAAATCTCGCCCCTTTCCCTCTTCTCAGTGTCCAGTCTTCCCAAAAGAAATCGGAGCTCTGTCTGATACAGGATTGTGTGAGGATTCAAAATGAATACTTGGAAGAGAACAGTAAACAAGCAAGGTGATTGGGCTGGTAATCAAATAACTAGCCACAAAGGAAATCGCAGACCCACGTGGCTTTACTGCTTCTACCAAACATGAGCAGAAGTATGAATATCAATTCTCCACAAACTCTTCCAAAAAATAGAAAAGGGAGCTGGGGATGTAGCTCAGTGGTTAGAGTGCTTGCCTTGCAAGCATCAGGCCCTGAGTTCGGTCCCCAGCACCAAAAAAATAAAATAAAATAAAATAAAAATAGAAAAGGGATAATTTCCCAACTCATTCTGTGATAGCAGTAGTATTACCTGTGATACCAAATCCAGAGAGAGAAAGAGAGTGACAGAGAGGTCTCATGGAGAGAAAGCTACAGATCAATATCTCTTATTAACATAGTTAAAAATAATCCAGTTAATATAATCTGGCAATATATAAGAAGAACTACACACCATGATGAAGTAGGATTTACTCCACAAATACAAGTTGGCAAAATATTAAAATCAACGTAATATTCCACATGAATAAAGGGGGAAACACCACATTAGCGTCTCAATAAATAAAGAAAAAGCATTTGACAAAATCCAACATTCTTTCATGATTAACCATAACAACACTCCCCTGAAATTAAACACACCCAAAACACTTAACTAAAATTAGAAGAGAACCTCTTATGCCTGATAAAAGAGTACATACAAAAACAATCCACAACTGGGCATGGTGGTGCATGCCTGTAATCCCAGTACTTGGGAGGCTGAGGCAGGAGGATTATAAGTTCAAGGTCAGCCTAGACTATGTAGCAAGACCCAGAACTGAACAAAACAAAACAAACCACTCCATAGCTAATACACAAGAAAAGAAATGAAGGATATTCAAATTGGAAAGGAAGAAGTAAATTATACATCATCTATTTGCAGGTGAATTAATTTTGTAAATATAAACTCATAAAATGTCCACTAAATATTATTAGAACTAATGAAAAAATTCATTAAGTTTTTAGACTATAAAATCAATATATACAAATCAATTGTGTTTCTATATATTAGCAATGAAAATGAAATTAATTTAAAACTTCTATTCATGCTAGAATCAAAAAGAGTACAATAATTGGAAATAAATTTAAGAGGCAAGTGTAACACCAGTACACTCAAATCATAAAACACAACTGACAAAAATTAATGAAGAACTAGATTGTTGGGAAGGCACCCCGTGTAGAAGACTTGATGCTGTTAAGATGGGAATATTCCTCAAATTCATCTACAGACTCAAGGTAGTCCTTATGGAAATCCTGGCTAGCTTTTCTGGTTGGAGTTGACAAGCTGATCTTAAAAATTAAATGCATGGTGGTGCCTGCCTATAATCCCAGTTACCTGGGAGGCTGAGGCAGGAAGATAACAAGCTCAAGGCCAGCCCCCACAACTTAGTGAGAGCCTGTCTCAAAGTAAAAAACATGAGGCTGGACAGTAGAGTATCTTGGGATTGATCCACAGTACTGACAAAAAAATCAACTGCATAGGTTAATTAGCTCAGTTTAGCCATTCTGCAATGTACAAATATTTTTAAAACAACATGTTATACATGATAAATATATACAGTAAAACCATGGATTGTGAGTAACTTGGTCTGCAAGTGTGTCACAAGACAAGCAAACATTTCAAAGAAATTTTAACTTGATAAATGAGTGATATCTTGAATATGAGTAGTATGACATGCTGAATGACCCATGATCACAACTGGTTCTTCCTCTCTGTCTCTCTGTCTCTGTCTCTCTCTCTCTCCTTTGATATACACGTGCTTTGGATTATGGGTGGAATGAATTATTCTCGCAAACCAAGGTTTGATGTACTGGTACTCCATTTGTTCTCAGGTAGGGTCAAGACCACTCAGTGGGCAAAGAAATCTTTTTAATAAATGGTGCCAAGAGAATCTTCTTCAAAGACACCATCAAAATATGAAAAGAAGCCAGGCATAGTGACATCTGGCTGTAATCTAAGTATATAGGAGGCTGAGGCAGGAGGATCACAAATTCAAAGACAGCCTAAACTACATAGCTAGCTCTTGGCTCAAAAACAAAACAAACAAAAACATACAAAAGAAAACTCACTTTTGAATGGAGGAGGATAGTTATAAATCATTTATCTGACGAGGGACTTGTGTCTAGAATACATAAGGAACTCTTACAATTCAATAATAAAACATATAAAACCCAATTTAAAAATAAGCAAAGAATTTAAATAGACATTTCTCCAAAAACATATATAAAAGGCCAATAAACATATGAAAAAATATTCATCATTAGTTATCAGGGAAAATGCAAATCAAGTCCACAATGAGGTACTGCTTTACATCTACTAGGATGGACAGGTTTGGACCGGCATGTGGAGAAACTGCCACCCTTCTGTGTCCCGCTGGGGCTGCTGCAAATGTAAAATGTAAGTCTAGCGTTCCGCAAATGTTAAGCAGAGCTACCATCTGACCTGACAATTCCACTCTTATTCCACATGTCCAGCAACAACCTGTCATAAAAGAAATAAGGTACTTACAAATGCTAGGACATGAATGAACCTTAAAAATATGATGCTAAGTGAAATAAGCCACACACAAAAGGCCACATGCTGTGGGATTCCATGTCAATGCGCTCTCCAGAATACTCAAATCCACAGGAACAGAAAGTAGTTGAGAGGTTGATGAAGGCTTGTCTGCAGCTGGGGGCACAAAGAATGGGAAGCGTGTGCCCACAGTTTGGCATTTCCAGGGTAACTAACCTCAGTTTGCCTGGGACTGAGGGATTCTCGGGGACACCCCGGGGTTTTCAGTGCTGAACTTAGGACGGCTCCCAGCCAATCAGGTTGGGTTGGTCTCTATTTGCCTGTGAATATGGTGTGTTAGAGTGACTCTGCAGTCTCTTCTAGCACACAGATCCTTTGAGATTTATGGAAAAGACAACCAAAGCAACCCACATGCTCAAAACAAAAACAAGAAAAGCCTGTTTTTCTTTCCTTGGATGGTAAATGATACTCCCTGAGCAAGCTTGCTGTCCACACGGCCCAGCCAGTTCTAGGACCTCACAGCCAGCAGCAGCAGGGGACCCTGACTGGGAGAAACATGGGCAACACTTGTCACTGGACAGGGTCTGAGGGTCCCCAAAGCAGAGATGGGGAGCCTCAACCCACCCTATCCACGGCGCAGTTTGCGGGTTTACTGACTTCTATCCCAGAAAAAGAATTTTCAAGATGCATCAGTAAGAGACGCAAAGAAATTTATTAGGTAGACTTTTAGAAGTATACACTGAGAGAGAATAAAGTGTGGACTCTCAAGAGAAAGAGGCACACTGTGGCCTGGAGCTGGTTTGGAGAGTGGGAATCTGTGGAAAGAGGGGGTTCAATTTACAGGTGAAAAGCAATGGTCCAATCTACAGGGGAAAGACCCAACTCACTCATGAAAGGGCATGGCCTAAAACAAGCAAAGGCCCTTTTACAAGTGAAAAGCACAGGTCCAGGCTTATTGCATCTTTCAAATTCCTAGGATTTTGTTGTTGTTGTTGTTTTGTTTTTTTGAGTCAGGATCTTGCTATGTAGTTCAGGCTGGCCTTGAACTCACCATGTAGCCCAGGCTGGTCTTGAATTCACAGTGATCCTGCTGCCTCAGCCTCCTGAGTGCTGGGATTACAGGTGTGGAGCACCATGCCCAACTGCTAGGAATTTTTTTGAGTGGATTTCAGGGAAGGGAAAAAGAGCTGAGCAAGTTTTGTGTCCTGAAGCTTCAATTTTTCTTCAAAGTACAATTTTAAAATTATGATTTGCCTTATCTCCTTTCTACCTATCTTGACTCTTTCTAATCCACTGCACGCCCATGTAAAGCAATACCCTTACTTCAGTCTCTAGCCCCAAACCACTTCCATCCCAATCTAGAGGTGGGCCCTAGGCTGTGAGCATGTTTTTTAAAGTTGCCGAAGGGATAGGAAGGTGTAGCCAGGTGCCAGAGTGCCATGCCCGCTCTCCCCCTGATTGGACCACGGGTTGCCAAGCTACCCCAGCGCAGCCAGTGGCCCCCTGGGAATTTGAGCCCAGGCTTCCTGCAGGGAGGTCGGGCAGGGCTGGAGAGGCCACCGGGGGCCACAGGCCGGGTGGGGCGGGAGGGACTTCAGGGGAAACTGCGGAAAACTGAGCTCAGGAGCAGAACAGACCCGCAGGGAGGCACAGATAGAGTCACTGGTATGGAGGTACGGTAGGAAACCATAAAGGAGTCAAGGAAAATCATAATTTTCACAAGAAAACGGTGAAAACTGCAGCTTCAGGACACAAACGTTACCCAACGTCACAAGGCCTTTTTCCCTGTCATGACACTCACTCCCTCAAAATTCCTGAAGTTCTTTAGGACATAAGCCTGTAAACTGGGGCCATGCTCTGCACCTATGAATGGCCTGCACCGCCACCTGCAGACAAGGCCATTCATTGCCTTTCACCTAATAAACAGCCTTGCGCTTTCTACAAATTCACAAATTTCACAGACTTCTGTCCCGCAGAAGCATAAATACTCCCAACTTCAGACCACAATGCACTTCTCTCTGAACGCTTGTGCTTCCTCTCAGCGTGTACTTCTTTCTAAATAAATCTTTTCTGGGCCTTCTACTGATGAGTCCTGAAAATTCTTTTCTGTGACCCAGTGTCGGCGAACTTTTTCAGTGGTTGGGGTGACTTGAGGTCTCCGCTTCCTCTTGGGGAACCTCCTCGGACTGGTGACAGAGCTGCCCTGCTCCCTTTTGGGAGTTCCTAATTCTGTCCTCTGGTATTTTTACAATAAGTCCTCCCTTTTTCTTAGTAAACTACATGGTCCAAAGATGGCTGCAGCAAGATCCCCATCCCACACGGGCCCCAGGGGCGACTCTGCCACTCCACCAGCAGGAGGTGACACCAGTCCCTCTGTCCTGGGCTGACCACGTGCCATGCATGATCAACAGGAGGCGGAGGAGGGAACAGCATGAGACTTTTAGGCCTGGCTCTTCGTGGTTCTCACCCGGTCCCCAAGCACCAACCTCCCGCCATGGACAGGTGAACTTGAACTGTGGGAGGGGTTGCTGATGATTCTCACAGCCACGTGGTTCTTAAAAGCTGCCATTAAAGTACTAAGAGAAAGCGTAGGTGGGGTCTGGCGGCACACACCTGTAATCCCAGCACTCTGGGAGGCTGAGGCAGGAGGATGACAAGTTCAAGCCCATCCTGGATGACTCAGCAAGAGCCTGTTTCGGAAATTTAAAGATAAAAGTCACTTGGTGTTAGTGGGGGTGGTGTGGCTCAGTGCAAAGGGCCTGAATTTAATCCCCGGACCACATAAACACACAGAGAAAAGAAAATGCAAGCAGTATTTGTTAAATGTGGAAAAATGTACACAATATAAAATTTACCATTTCAACCCTGTTTTAGATGTACAGTTCTGCGGCATTAAGCACATTCACATTGGTATGCAGCCACTAAACCATCCACACCAGAATTTTTTCCATCTTGTAAACCTGAAACATTGCCATTTTAAAAAGTTCCCATCCTCTTCTTTGCCCTGGGTCCTGGCGAAAACTCTCCTTTTTGTCTCTGTGAATTTGACTACCGTCGGTACCTTGTCATACAGTATTTGTCCTTTTGTATCTGGCTTATTTTGCTTAAGGCCCTCAAGTTTTATGTCTCTTGAAATTTAATGTCTTCTTCAAAGAATTTTCTTCCTTTGTAAGGCTAAAGAATATTCCATAGTCATTGTATGTACTTACATTTTGTTTATCTGTTGGTGGACCCTCAGGTTGCTTCTGCTTTTTGGTTATGTGAATAATGCTGTTATGAACATGAGTGTACAAATATCTGTTCAAGACCTTGTTTTCAATTCTTGTGTGTATATATGTGGAAGTGGAACTACTAGATCATATGGTAGTACCACTTTTAATTTTTTGAGGAACATTGTACTCTTTTCCATGGTGAATTGACCATTTACATTCCCACAGCAGTGCTCAACAATTTAAATTTCTCCCCATCTTCACTAACACTTGTTATTATCTGAGTTTTCCTAATGAGTGTCAAGTGGTATCTCATTGTAGTTTTGATTTGCATTTCTCTAACGATTAGTGGAGCGTGTTCCCACGTGCTTTTGGCCACTTGTACATCTTCAGAGAAGCACCTGCTCCCGTAGGTCCTTGGCCCATTTGTAAATTATGTTGTTTGTGGTTTTGTGTGTGTGTGTGTGTGTGTTGTAAGAGATCTTTGTATATTCTAGATATTAATCCCTTATCAGCTGTATGATTCACAAATCATACATGTCCCATTCGGGGGCTTCCCAGCAACAATATTATAGGAGCTGAGAAAGGCCTTCCCAGCATGATACCAAAACAAATTAGAGGTGGATATGACCACATAAAATAAGTGGCAGCTACAATAAAAATAGCATGAATCGATTCAAAAGACAAATGACACAGGGAAGTATTTTTAAAGTATAGCAGGCAAAATGCAATAAGCGAAAAAAAACCAATAAAATCAAATAGGACAAAAGATACATGTAGCTATATAAGAAGAAACATACCATGAAATGTCTTGTGCAAGCAAAATTAAATCGTTCCTTCTTTGAGGCCTCCGGGTCCAGGAAAACAGACTTTGAACACTTGCTAACTCTAGCCCTGCACTAATGAACTGATGAGCATTCCTGGGAGCTGCTGACTACTTCCGCACTTTACCCCTAACTTTTGCAATGCTGCCATCTGAAGATAAGCCACCTTTGCAGAAATGACAACCCTGTAAGAAAACTGTTAGTTTTCTGTCAGGAACACGCCAACTATGGCTTCAGTAGCCTTGGTAATTGTGCAGTGTTTGGCTTTAATGACCTGTCTTTTTTTAATTTGATGAGCAAGTCCTTCTGGGAGCCTCTTATTTCTACAAGTAAACATCCTCCTTTTCTAAATGCTACTATCCTTGAATCTTCAATTCACTGATAAACACAAAATATCAAGATACCATATGGGCGGTTTTATTTTTCCAAGACATTGTTCCATGTCAGACAGATAAGCAGTAAATTGGGTATGCCTACCTGACTGGTAGGTAATTTGGTCATATTTATCAAGAGTTTTGAAAATATACTCTTTAAATCCTAGAATTCTATTGCTAGCAATTCAACCAATGGATATAATTAGATCATATATCTCAAAATTAAAACACTAACAAGGTCATAAGCTTACAAATAGTTAATACATTTTCTAAGGATATTTAAAACAATGGGAAAATGCTCTTGGTTTAATGGAAAATAAAAAAAGCAGGATCAGACAGGATGATTGAAATTTTGACATCAAAACCATATATGTGACATTTAAAAAGCTGAGAGGGAAAAGAAAGTATATTAATTACCATCCCGTTCCCTTTTTTGAAGAGAGGAAAGAAATTATTCTATTCTGCTGAACTTTACCAACAGAGAACACTAAAATGTATTTGGTTCAATTAACGTGGAATTATACACAGCGCTGTGTTAAGGTGAGGGAGCCTGGATGTGTGGTTAAGGATGGAGGAGCGCAAGGAGGAACAGGATGAAGCATCACGGAGAGATGGCCCCGTAACAGCAGGAGCAGAGACAGACCGACACACAGATCCAGGAATCTAGAATGATCAAAGGAAATCAATCCGCCACTCAGTTTCCCTTCTTTCCCCCTCCACACCCCTAGTCCGTTGTTCAAGAAAGCTCTGCAAGAGGAACCAGCACAGAAGCTCTCTGAAACGACAAAACACAGACTCTTCTGAGGTACACGGACTAAAGCTGAAACGAACGATGTTCACATCAAATCCTTGTTGACAGAGCACAGCGGGAACATGCAGGCTGGAGTTTGCAGAGGACATCAGAGATGTCTTAGAAGTCATGCAATCAGTTGTTCAAGGGAGAAAACAAATCTTGCTGGAAATGGCTCAGATGGCTTCTGTGGAAACTGCCAATAAGCATCGTACTTGGACTCCCGCCTCCAGGAGGTAGGGACATCAGGCCAGCTAACTGAATTATTTATTAGAGTTCTAATTTAAAAGAATGGAGCCAGTTTAAGAACATTTCAAAGGCAGGGCAGGGGAGCAGGTAAGGACTGGCCGAAGAAAAGAACAGGCTGTATTTACAAAGGCCACGCACACACGCACAGGTGTAGGTCTGTAATGTGATCAGAAAGGCAGTGCACCAGCAAATGAAGCAAAAGTCTTTAGCAAAGATCAAAAACAAGAGTAATTACCCGCAGCAGGCCCAGGGACTGCAGAGCTGAGGAAGCCCTGCTGGCTTTTGTGGGTCCAGAACCGGCCACACTGAACAGGGCTGTGAGTTGCTGGGTCAAAGAAGGTCTGAACTCTCTCAAGGGAGTCTCAGACTGTGGATTGCCCTGGTGTGAGAACTCTTTACCCAGGTCGGGCCCTCCAAGGAGTCTGTTCTAAGTACTAGGGAAATGTTCCAGATTTGGAATTAGGCAATGCCACAAACACGGTAGAATTAGCACTTGGTATCTGGAAAATAAAGCAGGATTCCTTGGCCCAGTATGAGAGAAAGCGATCAAGTTAACAGCTTAGTAATTCAACTGCCTGTGGAGGCAACCCAAGAGGCTATTTGACACCTGTAAGCGCCGGCCTGGTGTACGTTTCAGGAACCTTAGGGCCTTTGATTCTTACACAGTCGCTGCCTTCCAGAAGTGAAGGCGACACAAGCTCTGGGGTGGCGGAAACCCTGGAGTCAGAGCGCAGAGGACCTCATACATGCACCTTTGAGCTGGTTAACTGCAGGACTCACCAGACAAACACATCCTCCTTTCCTGCCCTGTTCCCTTTACTCCAAAAAGTGGCCTGAACTGTGGTGTTGGGACATTGCTGTGATGCCATTTGGGACATATTACGGCAGGATATAAATGACAAGGGACAGACAAACCACTCACCCCCTGGAACTGGGAGAATCCTGTGGACATGAGAGGTCAGGGCTGAAAAGCCCTCCCCGCCCACGAGATGGAGACCATAGTTGTTGCTACAAGACACCGGGGACATGACAGGACACGAACACGCATCGGGGAGCCAGCACATGGAAGGAAATCCTCAGGGAGATGAGGAGAGCAGAGGGAAATGGATTTGACAGCCTGTTGCTCTCACAACTTCCTTAGCAAAGATAAGATCAGGGTTGGGTTTATTTAAAAAGAGACGAGCCTGTTGTCTACCCATGATGTTTGTTCTTACTCTATTTCTTCTATTATTAGCAAAGACAAGGAAGAAATTATTTTGGGTAAACACTGCTTGAAGTAGTAGGCTCTTCTCACAGAGCAAATTTGTAAACGGGACACTGAAAATGAACAAAACAAACAAAAAAACCCCACAAACCCAGCACACCTGTGGCAACCTGCCTTCACGGAGCTTCAGGTGTGTTTTCTTGGAAACTCAGACATCTTTGTCAACAGAACCCGGAAGGCCCACTCGGAAAGGCAGGTCGGGAGAGCAGGTGTTATCTGCCCTTCTGTCACTCTCATTCCTTAGAAAGGGGGCGCACTGGCCCTTCCCAGAGAGCTGTGTGGTCAGTTTTGCTAAGCAAATTTCAAATCTGGTGGCTTAAATATTCCTAAACCAAAGTGGTTTAAGGGGAAAAAGTTGAGATTGTTCCAAAAAGATGTTTGTATGCAGATTCTTGCGCCTGACTGTTCGATGGGATCATGGGAGAGATTTGAAAACACTGAGCTCAAGCCCCGCTGGAGACAAGTGCAGTCGGAATTGCTGGGACGTGGTCATCAGCACCTCGTGCTAAACTTTCCGAGGGACTCGTACAGGGACTAGCAGGAGAAACAGCTCCACAGTGCAGGGGCTTCCAGACCGGACTGTGCGCAGGAATCGCTGGCTCTGCCTTGCGCTCCAGCGTCCGCTGCAGGCGGGTGTGGGCAGGGACCGCAGAGCCGTGCGTCTAACAGGCTGTGGGGGCTCCAACCTCGCGGGCCCTCCAAGGATGACAGGGTCTGGTGTGACTCCTTCAGGACGGGACTGGAACCCAGGAGCCTCACTGCGGACTACTGCTCAAAGCCTTTTTATCATTTTGGTCAAATTTTTTTTCTTATATGAGAGGACAGAGAAAGCAATCAGTTCAGATAAGCCGAAGTCAGATGTTATTTAAAAAGTTCCTGGTGGGAGCGGTAGCTGAGTGGTAGAGCATTTGCTTATCATGCACAGGCTCTGGGTTCAATTCCCAGCACCACCCACACATACACGCATTTCTGATTTCAGTTACATTTTTCTGCAAACATTACTTCAACTGATGTGTGGGTAAACGGAATGTACATTAATGGAATACTATTTAATCATAAAAAAGAATGAAGTTCTGATATGTACTAGAACATGGATAAATGTTGAAAAATGTTAAATGAAAGAAGCCATTCACAGAAGACCACATGCCATATGATGCCATTTATGAAGTGTCAACAATTGGCATCTTTATAGAGCAGAAGGTGGATTAGTGACTGCTCAGCGTTGGGGAATGGGAAGTAGGGAGCGATGGTATCGGGTTGCTTTCTGAGGTTATGAAAATGTTCTAAAACTTTACTAAAAACCATTGAAATATATGATATGTGAACTATGTCTTTTTTCCCCATTGCTAGAAATTGAACCCAGAGCTTTGTGCATGCTAGGCAAGTGCTCTATCACCAATGACATCCCCAAGTTCCTAAATTATATCTTAATAAAGCTGTTTGAACAATTCCCAGATCCTTGCAGTGCATATCAGCAAAATATACAAAGAATGTATAATGTTATAATGTATATATTATATTGTTTATATACATACAAAATACACAATATAAAATATAAAGATTATATAAAGACTTTCAGGAGCAAGCTGACTTCAAAACAAAGCCAGCTAGTTCAGCAGGAAAATAAAAGATATGTGTTGCCAATCTTCAAGAAGAAGCCAGGAAAACCAATGCAAGGGAAGGAGGCTCAATCTGTTTGGAAATGAGGGAAATAAACATTGAAGTATCGACCAGATACCATTTCCAACCCCTCAGGTTGGCAAAGGGCTATAAAAATCAGCACGATGATGCCAATTCCAGTGCCCAGGGGGGAGAAGCGAGAAACATAGTGTGCTGGTGGGACAGTAGATTGGTCCAAATATTTGGAAAGCAATTTAGCAATATTTTGGTGAATCTGAAGATGTGTGTATCCCACGACTTGCTAGTGTGGATCCACGAGAACGACCCACTCGTGTGTGCCAGAGGTGTGCCCAGGAATGTTTTTCCTTTTTCTTCTGTATTAGTAAAAAACTTCCAACAACCTAAATCCCATCGATAGGTAAATGGATAATTCTATGAGGTTTTTTCATATAATGGAAAGATAGCAGATAAAAATGAATTTGAGCCCCTGTATGCACCAAAAATGTTTACAATACGTTTCATATTGTCTTAGAAATGAGACTAAAGAGAGCGAAGGAATAGGAGAAACGGCAGTACTTGGTAAATACAAGGTATCTGCTCCTTGGACCTGGCACCCCGCCTTGGCAAAGCAATTCACGGAGAGAAATCCAGACTTGGGGCCCAGGGAGAAGCTCTATGGCTAGAGGCCTGGACTCGGAAGATCGGCAGCTGGGGCCGAGACTGAAGTCGGCCACATCATCTTGTCCTTGAGCCTCTTTCCAGACAGAAACCACCTGGAGTGGAGCGCCCCCTAGCGTCGTCTCTGGGCTAGACACGGGGGACGCAATGAGGTATCAGCAGAACCTCTGGCTCCGGCAAACACACTCCAGTTAGCAGGTCAGAACATACCCAAATAATCCCGGGAGCTCTGGGAGGCTGAGGCAGGAGGACTGCGAGTTCGAGCCCAGCCTGGGAAACTTAGTGACTTAGTGAGACCCTGCAAAAAAAAAAAAAAAAAAAAAAGGCTGGGGATGTAGCTCAAACCCAGTCTGAGCAATACAGCAATTCAGCAAGACTGTGTCTCAAAAAAGGGCTGAGGGTTTAGCTCAGTGCGAAGGCCCTGTTCACCCCGGTACTTGACACCACCCGCCGTACACACACACACAAAGAACAAGAGAAGGAGATCTTGTAAATCAGGGTTTTGAAGCTTAAACACCCCTAATTTAATGATAAACCGCCTCTCAGTCGAAATGGCACCGCTCCCAAAGACGGTGCTCTGTCAACCCTGAAGAGGGATTAGGACGCCGAGGCGCCCTCGCTAAGGCCCAACCAGCGCTACCGGCGGAAGTGCTTCCCAGGCATGTCACTGGAATCTTTCCTAAGAGCAAAAAGCGGGAGGCAAGTATTTCTGCTTTTGTCGGAAAAGCAGAATGAGAGAGAAGAAAAGAAAAATGTAACAAACACATTTGTAAGAGGGTCTCCAACAGTAAGGAAGGGAAAGAGATCTGGAAGCCACCAAGTTCAGCCAGGTGTCTAAGAGGCCAGAAATGAAAGTAACACAGCTGTCACCAAAATTTGTGGTCCGGCTTGAGTTAAAAGTCAGAATGAAACCTCGAGGCCGGACAACTGTCTGGCACTAACTCAGCTCAGGTCATAAATATGTGCCCTTCTGAAAACTTGATCAAGGTCACAGGAATAATGATGTTAGTTTTCAACAAGATGTCAACTGCCCAGGGAAACGGCATCTATGGAGAGTGCCCTCTAGTGGACTCAAGAGTCCAGTTCACTGGGACCAAGCATCGCCAGAGAAGCGTCTGTCCGCAGTTGAACCGGTTTTGGTTTGTGTGTGTTGTTTTTAACAAGGGCCTTTTGGGATTTTGCCTAAACAGTGAATTTGTGGGTTTAAAAAATGGTTTCTCATTTTAACATTCTTCGTAAACACTACTTAACACGAACCATTCCGTGACTACACGCTTCCAGGCTTTACCTATCTTTACCGTTAGTAAAGCAGTTGCTTTAACAAAACTGTAGCTTTGCATAATAAAATTTTACTTTTTATAATGAAACTGGCAGGAGAGAATTATACGTTCTTGATGAATACAAAATTTCACATCTGTGGGATTTATTTATTGTCTCTACTATAAAGGAATTCCTAATAAAGATTAGAAGGCAATTTTAAACAGTGAGGTCAGAAGCTTAAACTGCAGCCATCCTTTTAAAGGGGGATTTGGCAGTGTCTAAAAAAGTATGAGACGTTAGCCAGCACATGCTCATAATCCCAGCTACTTAATCCAATCAACTTGTGAGGCTGAGGCAGGAGGATCAAAAGTCAGGGTCAGCCTGGTCGACTTACCTGGATCCTGTCTCAAAATAAAATTTGAAAAGGGCTGGGATATAGCTCAATGGTGGAGTGCTTGCCTAACATGTGCAAAGCCCTGAGTTCAACCCCTAGCACAGACAAAAAAAGTATATATTTGTATGTGTGTGCATGTGTGCACAAAACACACCTCTGAATCAGCAATTCTACAGCTAGGATTTTATACATTAAAGGATTTATTCATATAAGTAAGCAGAAGCACATGTGGAAGAATGTTTATTACAGTGATTATTGTAATAAGGGAAACACTTAAGTGTCCTTAGTAAGTTAAGGAAAAGTAGTAATAGATAATGTGTGTATTTAAAGTGATGTGGAAGATCCCTAAGTGTTGATATGGAGAGCTTGTCCACATTAAGACCATTGTATTGGTTAGGTTTCCCTAGAGGAACAGAGTCAATAGAAAATATCTGTGTAATTACCCAAGGGGATTTCTTAGGCAGGCTCACAGGATCAGCGGTGCGAGAGTCCACTTAGCCATCTGTGCACTGCAGAGCCCAAGAACCTGGAAACCACAGAACGAGAGCGAGCAAGGAGGTTGCACAGGTCAAGATCAAAGGCCTGCAGAGTCCCTGGAGCATCACCATTGTGAGTCTGTTTTGGAAGGCTGAAGAAACTGGAGGCTGATGTCTAAAGATGATGGCAGCAGAAGATGCCTCGTTCAGAGGACTCGAGCTCTCCAAGAGCAGGCACCCTTCCTTCTTTCCCTTTTTATTCCCTCTAGGCTAGTGGCCTATTGGTTGGTGTCACCCACAACCAGAGGCATCTTCCCCTCTTGGTGGGCTGGCCTACAAGCCAGTCATCTCTGGAGACACCCTGCGGACACACCTGGAGCTGTGCTTTACTAATCTACCAAGTGTCTCTTAACTCTAGTCAAAATGACGTATCGGAGTTCAGTCACAACAATAAGAGAAATTTTCAGAAGCAGTATTGTCTTAAAATAATGCATCCATGAACAGTGCATTCATGAAAGTTTGCCAAAAGAATTGTTAGGAGTAGCTGTACCATCACCCTTCCAGTCACTGTTTGATTTTGCTTTACTGTGACCACCTACTATTAAAAGGAATAAATATAGCCTAAGTGTTAAGAACACAGATTCTTAAAATGAGCTGCTGGGTTCAAATCCTGGCCCTTCCAATTATTATCTCTGTCATTTGGACAAGTTATTTAGCCTCCTTGTGCATTAGTTTACCTATTTACATAAGATGATAAATTTGGGGGCTTAGTAAATCCACATATGCAAAGTGCTTAGAATGGTGCTTATAAGGGGTTTTGTTACTATTATTTTAATATACAGTTTTAAAAACTAGGTGTTGATATATTAGGGGAAACAGGGTAAAGGGTACATGGACCTCTCTGTGCTAACTTTCACAACTTACTATGAATTCATAATTTTTCAAAACAAAAAGTTAAACATATAGTTGGTAAAAGGCAACTAAAATGAAAGATTGTCAAGTAAGGAAAGCGAGATGTGGAATTATGTGTGTGGTAAGCTTTATTTTGTGTAAAAACTTCAGAGGGAATAAAAAATATATATATTTGCTTATGTATGTAAAACAAAATTCTAGAAGAGAACTTTAGAAATAATAACAGTAGTTACTTGGGAAATGGGCTTTATTTTCAAACCTTGACTTTGTTACCTGTTTGAAAATTATTTAAAAATAAATATGAGCAATAACAAAAAAGAATTGCAAATACCACTTCTCTCATAGCATAAAATCATTTCCATTTACAACAAGTCAAATAATACCAATTTGACAAATTACAGGGCACATTAAGTGCGATGATAAAGTACTTTTCCAGTGGCACTACTTCATTCACAATGTGTAATATTCGGACTGGAATTCTTTAATTTTTGAGGAAGAGCTACACTTTTTGGGGTTCAGCCAGTCATGGTTTTCCGAGATGGCAGCTGGCACATGGCTTTGTCTAAGATCTAGTGACCTTCCTAATTAAAAGCTGTCGAAAGGAGGAAGACAAAGACGTCACTACCCAGGAATGGCTTCTCTAGGGTCAAGGAAACAAGTGATGTTGATCTTGGCGCTGGTTGCGATTAGTCCTAGGGAAGGAGAGACTCCTCAGACATCTTGTTGGTAATGCACTCAAGTGAGTTATGCTTGCTGCTGTAAGGAACAAGCCCTAAGTCTTAGTGACGCAGTAGTACCTCGCAGGCCACTGAGGACTGAGGACGAGGGGATCCTGGCTGAAACAAGTTACACCATCTCCAGTGTATGGCTTCTGGGTTAGCCTGGATGTTGAGAAGAAGCATACAGGAGAAGAGAGAACAAGGAATCAAACTGACAATACTACCTCAAAGTGGCAGTTTTTCTCTGTTCTCACCTGGAACTCAATCACATGGTGCCACCTAACGGCTGCGGAAGCTGGGAAATGTAGTTTAACTGTGTAACTACAGAGATTTTAAATAATTTAATGACTCCACAGCATTGTTTCTGCCACAGCAGCTATTGCTGTGGCAATTTTTCTCCTTGGGCGTTTTAGGATTTCCTGTTCTTCACCGACTTCTGTAGCCAGCCCAGGAGCCAGGCTGCACAGATACCATCCGGTGGGGCAAATGAGCTCCAAAGAAGGCTGGCCGACTTGGCTAAGTGACACGGGGGTTTCGTGTATGTTTTCGATATTAACTGGTCAGATTACAGTTTGCAAGTATCTCTCCCATTGTGTAGGTTGTTTCTTCGCTCTGTTGTTTCCTGAAGCAGTTGCCCTTTGTTTTCTTCTAGTTTCATGTCTTGTAGTCTGTATCCATTTTGAGTTGATTTTTGCACTTGGGAAGAGGGTCTAGGTTTATTCTTCTGCATTGTGCATATTCAATTTTCCCAGTATCATTTATTGAAATGACTGTCCTTTCTCCATGCATGTTCTTACACCTTCTTTGAAAATCCGTTAGCTGAAGATGTTCCATTTGTCTTTGAGTCTGTTTTTATGTTAATACCATATTGACTGAGTTATGTGGCTTTGTAATATATTTTAAAGTGAAGTAGTCTAGTGTCTCCTGCTTTGTACATTTTTGCTTAAGATTGCGTTGCCTATTTAGGGTTTTATGGTTAGTATTTGTTCCTAGCTCTGTGAAGAATGTCATTGGTATTTTGGTAGAAACCACATTGAATTCATAGATCACTTTGAGTATGGTGGACATTTTAACAATATTGTTGCTTAATATTATTTAAATCTATCTTTTATGTCTAGTTTTAAAAATATCTTTCAAAGTATTTATCATTTCACTCAATTATCTGAAACCTTCTGAAAATCTGTTGACTTTCACTCATAATGAGTTACTGTGTCACTATGCTATAACTGTTTCTATAATATTCTATAATTTGTTAAGCACACATTCAGTGGGGCTTTATTTATAGGAAACACACAGTTCCTGGATGGAAAGTGGATTTCTGTGGTAGCTGGTGTTGGCTTCTGTTGGTTATCCACTAGTGTTACTGACCCAAGTTCCACTTTTTACATAATTTTTTTGTTAATGGTTTCCTGGATATAAAAATTAAAAGCTCAATTCTATCTGTGATGCTGAATGCCTGATTAAAAATGGTCTGGAGAAACATCTTTCTCTACCTGAAGCCCAGCTTGTTTGTGCCATACCGGGGTTTTCTCAGTCCACTTTTTCCCACAGTATGACCTCTGGAGGGCTCTAGTTCTGGCATAAACCTCACTGCTCTCACAGTCAGCTCCCATCTGCTGCAGGCTCCTGGGGATTTCTCTCCCAGTTTGGTAAGTGTGCAGGAGGGTTCTTGTGTGTCCCTAGTTTTTCTAGGTATTTGGGGTTGGGAAGATGAGAGATCAAGTTCATTCATCTACTATGTGACTGGCACTGGAAGGTCTCCACCCAAAATTACATGTAAAAACATAAGTAGGCCAGGCACAGGGGCACACATTTGTAGCCCTAGCTACTCAGGAAACTAAGGAAGGAGGACGGCTTCAGCTCAGGAGTTCAAAACCACCGGGCAACACAGTGAGATCCTGTCTCGAAAAGTTCACAATAGGGGCTGGGGATTTAGCTCAGTGGTTAGAGTGCTTGCCTAGCAAGTGCGAGGCCCTGAGTTCAATCCCTGGCACCATAAAAACAAAACAAAAGAAAAGAAAAGAAAAGAAAAAAAAAAGCCCTCAATGGAAACAGCTGTGTTTGAAGACTGGTTTAAGAGCTGAGGCCTTTTTAAAAATGCCTTTAATATTGGTAATGCAACACAAATAAGAATTTTTTAAAAAAGAGCTGGCTATTAACCGAGCTGTGATAGTTAACTGATTGTATCAATTTGAGTAAGAAATGCCCAACTAATTGGATCGGCATAGTTCTGAGCATGGCTGAAGGGATTTACTGAAAGCAGAAGACCCACCCGGGTGTGAGTGACAGTAACCAACAGGCTTTGTTGCCTGGATGGGATAAAAGGGAAGTGAAGGGAGGTTCGCTTCTGTTTCTTTGGAGGAGCTCCAGTCTTCACCTTGGACATCATCTTGCTGGCTTTCCAGAACAGACTCTTCAGCCTCCAGCACAGACCCTTCAGTGTCTGGATACGGACTCACACTGGACACTACAGTGAGTTCCAGGCCTTTGACTGGACTCTTTGGCTCCCCAGCGCACAGACAGACCTTTTGCACTTTTCCACACCTGACTCTGGGTGGCTACTGTAAGCCAATATTGTAAATTCTTATATATTTGTACAGCTTGCATTAAATCTGTTTGAAAAAAATAGGATCCATAGCACAGGGATAGGGGGTTAAGTGTTTATTAAACCAAGCTTTTAAATTATACATCCACCTACAGTCTGTAAACAAATACAGTACACATGTGAGTAAAAGCCCAGATTAGAACTAGTGGAAAAATCAAGGTTCCCTCTACAGACTGGCACCTCGCCACAACACTCTCCTTGGGCCAACACCATGGGGCTCTGTGATCTTCAAGAGTTAAATGAAAAACCAGAAGTTTAGCTCGAGCCCATCTCCTAGCATAGATTTCTTCCATGCTACAGTAGAGTAGATGACAGCAAGGCAACAGTGTAGTTTTTACATACACAGATTGACTTAGAAAATTGAGTTTCTAATCAAGGTATCTTCCTCCCTATTACCATAATTAGTAAGAAAGGTGAATCAAAATAAATGATAGACCACAGGTGGTTATAAAAATAGATGACTCGTAGAGTAATAAATATCTATAATCAGTAGAGCACAAACTTATAAAATTTACCTTTTTCATAATGTGCAGATTATTATAAAGTATGAGAAGTGCAGTTAGCAGACTTCCGAGAGGGAAGAGGGCGTTTGGAAAGAAAGAACACTTGAGTACAAAACCCAGAGTAGGAAGCTGAATGCAGATGAGAATATACAAAACACACCAAATCCTAACTCCTCATATTATCCTACTTAATAGACAGTACGATTAACTTACAGCCCTTTTTATATCTTAAAAAGTAACTCTTTGTTACCTATGTACAAACTTTAAAAAAAATTTATCAAGAGACAAGCAAAATTGACTGACTTAACAGTGGCACTAAAATCGCTCAAATTCATAGCATTTTGTGTGCTTTCATACACTTCTGTGTGTGGGAGTTAAAAATGCTCCCAAAGTGTTTCAGATGAAGTTTTAAAATACCCACAAAAATCTATTCTATAATCATTTTGGTTACAGGAGAAAAAAATACCAAACCAGGGTGAGGAAGGGGAAACAGGAAAATCTCACAAAGAAACTCATGATGAGTATATAAGTGACATTCACATGTTCCTTTAATACTCGTGGAATGCTATGCAAGGTAACTGTGGAATGCTATTCCTAAACCAATCTCATTTTATTGTCAGATTTTTTTTTTTTTTTTTTTGAGACAAGGTCTCTCTTTTTTTGTGTGTGCCGGGGATTGAACTCAGGGCGTTGCACTTGCTAGGCAAGCACTCTAACCACTGAGCTAAATCCTCAGCCCCAACCAATCTCATTTCAGAAGGTACAGTAATTCCCATTTTAATTCCAGAATTAAAAGCACTTATTCCACATAATGTGTGTTTCAGTAGGTTTGGCATCTACTTGGTTATATACTTGCCAGTGTCACCTTAAAGCTTCATCAAAGATTCATGGCAGACCCGAGCTGTAAAGTCCAGAACTAACAATACCACAGGTAGTTGTTCATCTTAATTTCTCACAGGGTCTACCTGAGTTGTCCAAAGGTCACCTTCCCCAACAGCAGCATTCCCCAGAAACTTTGGCTAGTTTAGTTTCCTTGTCAAAAGATCTCTGAGGTCAAATGTGTTTGAGACTTGCTCAGTTAAGCAAACAGGTTCCACTGACATCCCTACATACATTCTACACCTTCAAGAGCGGTGTGAAGATGCGTGGCTTCTCTATACCACCTGACCTTTCAGGGGACCCTGGGACATCCACTGGAGCCCAGGACACTGTGCGTTGATGGGCTAAGGATGGCCAGGTTAAAGTAAATTTTCTACAGTAGTGGTTCTCAAGTTCTAGTGAGCATCAGAAACACAGAAGGCAGGTTGAAACCCAGATGCCACCTCAGAGATTTGGGGAGGGGCCTGGGAACCTGCTTTTATTCCTCCGGTGCTGGAGTTGAACACAGGGCCTCACACGTGCTAGGCAAGTGCCCACCTCTGAGCTATACCATGAGCCTTTTAAAAATTTTGAGATAGGATCTTGCTAAGTTGTCTAGGCTGGACTTGAACTTGTGATCCTCCTGCCTTAGCCTCCTGAGTGGTTGGGATACCAGGTATGTGCTACCACGCCCAGCTTCAAAATGTGCATTTCTAAGAGGGAAGTGGATGCTGCTGGCCTGGGGACCACACTTAGAGTGGTGACCATGGAGATCCTGACCCACACAATCTCAGCAGCAGGAAGCCCTCCGGTGGCCTCAGGAAGGGCTCCATATGCATTTGCCACAGCCCATCAGCTTGAGGTCAGGAAGTCTGGTGACGTCTTGGAAGGCCCTGCACCTTGGAGGGGTGGAGGTGGCTGCACTTGACTCCTGGCTCTGTCCCTACGCGCAGGTGACTCTGATGCTGCATAAGAGGAGCAACAGCAGTCCCTCTCAGGGGTTCTGTGAAGTTCAAGAGAAATGTTTGCAAAAAAGCACCACCTAACACAGAGCATCATATGAGTGTGTGTTAATCAGGGGAGCATGATTCGCAGCAGGAAGATCTCAGGTGCGGTCTGTCTCCTGCTACTGCTGCGCCTCTACAAAAGCATTCTTGCAGCTCATGAAGAGAAAGGTGCCTAAAAAATGCAGAAAACTGCAGCGAGAGAAAAATATGGATTCCTAATTTAAAATATCTAGTTGTTTGAAAAAAGAGCAACCCATGATCAAAGTAGTTGATTATGATGGCTCTGAGACAGTGTTTAAAAGTTAAATATGGTGACCTTTGAACACACTTTCTCCTCCATTCAACCCACCATTTTAACGCTGGCTAAATTTATCATCAAAAAATGAGAAAAAATAATTCTTGCATTCAAATACATATGAATTATATCTAAAAAATTTAGCCAAGATAATGCCAATCATATAGACTACATAGTGGGGAAATTTTAAATACAATCTATTTAAAAAGGACACATAATTTTGGTTTATAGAAACACCCATAGAATGAACAATGAACACATACATGTGCACGCATACACACACACATACACCCGCACGCACACACACATGCATACATTCATGTGTGTTTAGTTGTTGCCCAGCACATCTCAGTCAATGAACTGCTTCTCCTAATTCAAAAATGAACTTACAATAATTCATACATATCTATGGTGGGAGTACAGTCAAGCAAACATCTTGTCGCCAAGTCTTGGTTTCCACATGAACCCAAAAGACTGACAGGAGAGGCAGCGCAGTCCCCAACCCAGTACACAATCCGCTTTAGGTGTGCTCTGGATGGCTCTGGAGGCAAGACAGCATCTCTGAGACGGGTCTGCCTTCGTAGCAAATCTGATACACCGCAGTAAACAGTGGGAACCTGGGTGGGAGGAAATGTGAAAAGACAAGGTTAGGCTATCTGGTTTATGTCCTAGAACAGATCTGTATTTCTGTGCTGTTTAACAGTCTGCAGGTAAGTGTACTACTTTGCAGAACACAGGGACCACCGTCTGCGGCCCTTTATTACCCGGTTTGCAGACTGCAGAGCTTCTGCACTGCCCCTGCCAGACTTTGGGACAGCCCAGGCCACCTCTGCCTGAGAAGCTCGCAGTGCACGGTTAGACAAGTCACACGGTCAGACAAGTCACACGGTCATCTCTCCCAGGCACATGGGTAGTTCATTTACAGAAAGAGCTGTGGCTCGGCACTGGGGCCAAATTTGGGATGAGTCCAAGTTTCTGTCACTGTTTTAAAAGACTGGAGAATTAATTTTAAATTGCAAGGAGGTATTGCTCTCCCTTCTGCAAAAAGGATCATCCCTTGATGACAATGAGGCAGCCCACATAGCGCCATAAATAATTCAGGCCTGGAACAATTCTGCAAGAATTCAAGTTAGGACCCACGATTAGCAAAGCCCTGATCTCATGCTGGAAGCTTGATTTATTCTGCCTTTTCTTCCAAGATATGAACACATATCAGTGAAAGTGTGAAATGGATAAGGGTACAAAGCAGCAGGTTAATAATCCACTGCAAGAAAAGGTACTATCCCAGGGTACCACTGGCTCAGCAAGTTTTTTTTTTTTTTTTTTTTTTTTTTCCTGGCAGAAATCATTAGAGAAATAACTAACTTCAATCAGGCTTTTACACACACACACACACACACACACTCATAGCCCAAAACGAGCTTGACAGAATCAATAGAGCCATAAAAGTCATTCTAAAAATTATCTGAGCAGAATCCTTTAATGACAATCTAATTTAAGAAGCACAAACAATCCTGGGATACTGCATGTCTTTATAAGAGGTCATTATTGGAGGCTTTCTAAGGTTTGGATTGCTATGCTATTTTTTGGAGTCAGTATACTGAATCAAATCTGACTCCTCAGCCTGTGCACTCTGAGCACATTTTACACACCCTCTGATCCTGTTTCCCCACCTGTAAAGTGGGCCTTAGAGAAGCACTAAAAAACGAAGACAATGAGGTGCTCTTATAAGAGGAGGGCATTTGGATGCAGACGGGTACAGGCAGATGATTTGAAAACAGAGTGAGAAGACAGCCACCTACAAGCCAAGGAGAGAGCCCTCTGAAGACACCCACCCTGCCAAGCTCTTGATCTCAGACTTCTGGGCTCCGGGATGGGAGAGAATACATTTTTGTTGTTCAAACTACCCGCCCTGTGAGTCTTTGTTGTGAGATAGCTATAGCAAATGAATGCAAACATTTTATGTTCACACATGCTCACAAAGACAGTCACATACATATGTGTGTGCATGTGCGCGCGCGCGTGCACATGCACACACACACACACACACACACACACACACACACACACACGAAGGCTGATACCGCAAACATCATAAAGCAGAAAACCCCAAACAGCTTTAATATCTGTTGAGAGACGACTGGTTTTCCATCCAGTTGAGTAATCCACAGCTGTTAAAGTAAGAGATCTCTGTGTGCAGAGGTGGACCGAGCTTCAGAACAAACCCTAGAAACAGTAGTTCACAGAGCCCACCGTCCATCACATAAACAGAAGGCCGCAGGGAAACGTACCCCAGACAATGGAACGCTCCCGCATGGAGGGCAGAAGTCAATACTGCATGCTTTTCTGTATATTCTAGTTTTTTTTTTTTTTAAACCAAAGGTTTCTCCCTCCAAATCTGAAGACTAAAAGTAAAACAATGCATTTTTTATAATTAGTACACAGCACACAAGTGTCCTTATTGTTTAAACCCAGGGTTGGCGAGCTACAGCCTCAGGGCCGCTTCTGGCCTATGCCCATTTTTGTGCCACCCATATGCCAGGAGTGAGCTCGGCATTTTTCACGGGCTATAAAAAAGAAAAAAGGAGAAGGAACAGAAGTGACGAGACCTGTGTGCGGCTTGCCAGGAGTGAAGTACTCCCTGTGGGTTCTTTACAGAATACATTTGCTGACACTGGTCCACATGGTAAGTGCCAGTAGAAATGGGGACAGTTCCTTGTGGTGGGAGGACATGAAGGCTTTTGAGTGGAGAGGCCAGGCCTGCCAGTGAGGGTGCCAGGCTTGAGATGTACATGAAGCAGGGCATCCAGACAGATGCACCCTGAACACCCTTAGAGAGCTAGGCAGATACTACCCAGAAGCAGCTACCTAAACACCAACCTGCAGGCTTGTATTCCTTCTGTAAGAGCCGGAGGCCTCCAAGATGGGATACTCCGGTAGAAGGGATCATGGCGGTCATCTGTCCACCATTTTTAATTTGTAGACAAGGCCACTGCGGCACAGAACAGCTAAAAACATGACTTGCCAAGACTACGTGGCTCATACACCCCAAGGTAGCCCTGAATGCTGCCCTCCTGCTCACTACTCCTTGTACAGCCCTGAAGAAGAAAAGAGGGTAAGGGGAAGATACTGAAGAGAGAGCAGTGATGGTGGGGTGAAAAAATAAAAACATCGAGGTGACAGCAGCACAGAGGGCGACTGGCAGGTGAATCTGGCCTCTGCCTGTGTGGCTCTGGAAGCAAGGGGTGCCGGAGAGGGTGGCCCTGGAGCCACCCTCCAACCCTGAAGAAGGCGCTGCCACCTTGAGCCCAGCCCCACGCCATTCTGCACAGTGCACCTGGCTCAATTTCTAGTCCAAACTAAATGGAGACAACTGGGGAGGTGTGTGTTTAGAGCGGCTTCGCCTTAAGTCAGGCAGCCACCACTCCCAGCTTCCCAGTCCCAGTGACTTTCCCGTGTGCCCAGTGACAAATACAGACCAGTGCCCGCCTGAATCCACAGAATCTTATCAAAGACACCACTAGGTAGCACACACAGGGCACTTGAAAATTCTGCCTGGGAAAGTCTCGCCATCACCAAACACAAAAGGATTTTAAGACTCTAAAAAATTTCCTGAGCAAGGCATGGTGGCACATGCCTGTAATTCTTAGCTACTTGGGAGGTTGAGGCAGGAGAATCACAAGTTCAAGCCCCAGTATTACAATCAACCAATCAATAAAATAAAAATCTTGCCATGCTCAATGGTTGTTAAAGTAGCTCTACCACATACCAACATGTGTGTTCACTAAGCCATGTATGGCAAAGATGTATTCCTCTCAGTCACAATTTCAGATCCTTTTCCTCCTCTGGTAGCCTGTTTATGAACCTCTGCCTCCCTCCTGCTGGTTTTAAAAGCCATTTCAGAAAACTACAGTACAATTTAAAGAGGGAAGACTAAAACTCCACCTATCTGAAATTTTTAATAGGGAGCTCCACAGCTGCTAAAATTTGACTGGGTGCAGGATGAGGTGAAGGTGCATAGTGGGAACCAGCAGACAGCTGGACTGATTGAGCAAGAGTGAAGGAGATGCCACCAGAGATGCCATCTGCAAACCATCTCCTGGCTTGAGAGAAGTACACTCTCTGGATAAATCCCAAGTAACAGCATCAACACAGCTTCCCAGCACCCTATAATCCCAGACAGCCACACTTTCCTCTCCCAAGGTGTGCTGGGGGCGGTGAGGAGACACAGTGCTACAGGTTGGATCTGAAGTGTCCCAAAGGCCCATGTGTTAAAGGTTTGATCACCAGCATGTGGCGGAACCTTTAAGAGGGGGCACCTAGTGAGAGGTAGTTAGGTCACTGGGGGTGTACCCTTGAGGGGATATGAAACCTGGCCCCTTCCTGTCTTTCTCTGTTCTTCCCAGTTTCCATGAGGTGACTAGTTTCCTCTGCCATGAATTCCAACCATGATGTACTGTGCTGGCACAGTCCCAAAGTGACAGTGCCAAGTGACCATGGACTGAACCCTCTAGACCATAAGCCTAAGTAAACAATTCCCTTTTTTTTTTTTTTTTTTTTTTTTGTGCCAGGGATCAAACTCAGGGCCCTGTGTTTGCTAGGCAAGCATTCTAACCACTGAACTAAATCCCCAGCCCCAACAATTCCTTTTTATGTTGATTTATCTTAAGTATGTGTTATCTTGACAAAAAGCTAACACAGTATACTGTGCAAGGCTGAATAAGGTGATGCTGGCATCACAGTCATGATGAGGGGCTTAGTAACCCCATAGGATGAAGGGTTGTGTGGGAGGCAGGGCCAGACAGTGGCCTTGGAGAGGTCTTACTCCCCAGTCAGGTGGTCAATCAGCTGACCAGCCCACTTCACATGGGCCCAGCTAGAGGGGAGGGGAGGACAGACTCGCTCAGCCAGTCACCCACACAACACAGAGATGGAAGGGTGTGCATCCAACCTTAACACAGGTCCCCTGGACAGCAGAATTCTGGGACAGCTTGTCCTTCCTTGTTTTCTGAATTGTTTGATATTTTATTCACATGGTTATACCTTTTTATTTAAAAAAAAAAAAGTAATCATTTTTGAAAAATTTTGAAACTTACAGTATGTAGCTCTTCCCAAACACTCTATAGGACAAACTGGAATCTAAAGCTTCATATTTATAAGGATAGGCCTTTTACATTCCCATTTACAGAGTAAAGGGTTGGAGGAGCATTAGCCAGAGACTTATAACGGCTGATAACCGTCTCCGTCAAACACAGTTTGGACACACTGTTTTGATATTCCTTATAGATCTTCTCACTGAAGTTGAGACTTGTATTGTGTAAACACTTGTATTGGCGGAGATAGACGTTTCCTGCCATAGACGTTCACATCACACAGAGGACTCAACTAATCCAGTGGCGCTCCTCTGCTGACCATGAGAACTGCTGTCATAGACAACAGTTGGGGGGTGGGGCTTACTTGTCAGTGAGTCCCTTCTGTTTGAGGATGCGGTACACTTCAGCAGAGGTCTGAGGTCCTTGGAGCTTCTGCCCATTCAGCATCTCCTTCTCCAATTCCGCGATGGTCTTAAAAGCAAAGGATAAAAAAAAATCTAGGGTAAAGACTGGAGAATCATTTATTTTGAGAGGAGGGTGGGGGAAGAGGGCTTTGATCCCTGCTGCAAGCCAAAGAAAGATAAAGACATATAAAGACCAGCGGAGTCCCATGAAAGCACCCAGGGCAGCTAAAGAACAGGTTTAACAATGACCCCGATGGGTAGAGACAGAGGGATAGGAGGATGGGGGTGCTACCTTCCCCGTCCTGGCAAAGGCCTCGGCCACCCTGCGGTTCCGCCCTCCATAACAGGTGGTGATCAGGTCGGCCACCCCACAGCTCTCCAGAAAGGTGGCTGTGGACACTTGGCCCTTGCAGAAGATCCTGGCGAAAGAGATCATTTCCATGAGGCCCAGGCGGATGACGGCAGCTTTGGTGTTGTCTCCACAGCAGAGGCCATCGCAGAACCCGGCTCCCACGGCGACAATGTTCTGCACAGGACAGAGTAAAGCCCATGATGTCATTATGTCACTCCTGTGGGTGAGGATGCAGAGCGGGACAGATGGGGACACTGGCTCTACCTCAAAAGGCCCAGCCCTGGCTCTCCTGTAGCACAGCAGAACATAAAACGGATAGGCCTTTTACATTCCCATTTACAGAGTAAAGGGTTGGAGGAGCATTAGCCAGAGACTTATAACAGCTGATAACGGTTTCCGTCAAACACAGTTTGGACACACTGTTTTGCCTTTGGGTTGTTTTTTATTAAAACTGGATGCTTTATTCAACTATAACATTCATACGGAAAGTATACAAACCCTAAATGTATGGCTTGATGAACTTTCACAGTATTCTGAACATACCCACATAGCAGCTCCCTGACCCCAAAACAGGGTGCAATCCATGCCCCAGAAAGTTCCCTGGTACCCCTTCCGGACACCTCTCCCACCAAAGGCAACCACTGTCTTCACCTCTCACAGCACAGACTGGTTTTACCTGTCTTTAAACTTTCTATGTGTGAAATTGCTCAGTATGCAACCTTTTGTGTCTAGCTTCTTTGCCTAAGCTAACATCAAGACTGTCAGCTGCATCCATATTTTTACATACAGCATCTTTACTTTAATTGCTGTGCGGTATTCCATGGTGTGGTACACTGTGATTTATTTAGCCCTTCTGTCGGTTGGCACTGAGGTAGCTTCCAGGTTGGGGCCATTGCAATGTGCCATGATGGACACCCTGGCATACGTCCTTTGGTGACTGCGTAAGCGGTTCGCTCAGTTCTCTTGGGTGTGGTCTAGGAGTTGAAATGCTGGTCTGCATTTGTGCAGATCAAGTTTCAGCTTTTCGTTTCATTTAACAATCTCTAAATGAATATTTATGGAGTGCTCACTCTGCATGGCCTCGGCTAGACATGAGGCAAATTAGACAGAGTCCTCCCTTGGGAAGCTGATAATCTGGTGCAGCACTTGTAAGGGAGGATTGCCTGACATTGTGTGCCCTGTTTTATGGGAACCTGGCCACACCCACTCATTTACATATGCCTGGCTTGCTTCTGTGCTAACTCAGCAGGTAAGAAGTTAGACCAGAGTCCAAGTAGCCCACAAAGCCTATAACATTTTCTATCTGGCCCTTATGGAGAGAAGATGTCTACCAAGCCCTGATCCAATAGGAAAAATAAAACATGTACACAAATAACTATAACACTCAGCAGAAAGCAGTATTCCAAAAAAGGTACTGAAAAGTTGAAATTTCACTTCAACATGTATGCACCCAGTATGTGCTGTGAGGAGGGCATTAGATTGAGCCCCGCGGGGGACAGGTGCATGGGAAGGGGGGGACAGACAGTGCCCCCCTGGGGGAGGACGCAAAGAGAGAATGAGAAGTGGAGCCTGTCCTCAAGACTGACTATCTGACTAAAAAAAGAGACAACCATGCATATCACCAGGCACGAGGGAGAGAGTACTGGCCAGCAGCAGGAGCCACAGCTTCATCTCAAAGCAAGGAAGGCTGCACGAGAAGGCCCCATGAACAGGGCCTTGAGCAGTATCTAAAAGTCAGATCACCACGTATGAGGAGTAACACCCTCACAGCACACAGGTGGCACTCATGTGGGACTCCAGTCCCAGTTCCTTCCACTTCATCCACTCCTCCACTAAAACCACTCAATGCCAGGAAAAACACAAGTACTTGGACTTCGTCCAACCACATCAGCATCTTGTAGTAATACTTAGCGACTGTACAGGGATTTGTGTCTTGGAACATTTTAAAACATGAAGTAAGTTGGTAACTAATGGGAAATAAGTGGAAATAAGATAAGTGCATTTTTTCCACAAAAAAAAAATTCCACCTTATTGCCAAAAGAATAACAATCCTTAAAACATCAGACACATAAAATCTGAAGGATAAGTGGAAAACACGATAAACTGGAGAGTGAAAACGTCTCTGGCATGCACACAGTTTTTTCTTTTCTATTGTTTTTTTGAACTCTCTACATACCCCAGGTTAGCCTCAAACTTGAGATCCTCCTGCCTCAGCATCTTGAATGCTGGGATTACAGGCGTGAGTTTGTCTCACATGCAGCTTCTGGTACACCGTCCTGAACCCAGCCCTGCCGTGGCCAGATTCACCATGGGAAGCAGATCTAGTCAGGTGGGCACAGCTGCTGATCACTGGGAAACTGAGTCACAAAGCTATGGCCTGTGAGTCACGTCCGATCAGCCCTCCTGAAATTCTGCTGTATTCCCAATAGACTGGGAGAACACGGCACTCTCTTGCCCACTTCTGGGAGGTGATATAAAACAAAGAGGGCTAGAAAATAGAAAGTGAGAACGGAAAGGCGCCAAGTGTGTGGGGTTCTGTGCCTTGGGGACAGGGTACACTGACAACGTAACAGACAAAAAATTCCGCAAATGATCAGAAAGCTGACAGGGGGCTAGGGTTTTAGCTCAGTGGTTAGAGTGCTTGGCTTGCAAGCACAAAGCCCAGAGTTCAATCCTCAGCACCAAAAAAAAAAAAAAAAAAGAAAGCAAGCTGACAGGAACTCGTGTGGGTTTTGGACAAATTCATGCCACCTTCTTGTCCTAAATCAGTGATGGTGAACCTTTTAGAGCTTTCAATGGTACAAACGGCTCACTGCGGCACATGTGCCATGTTTGCCACAGCTGTCCTGGACCATCTCTCAGGGCGGGTTTGCGTTCCAGCTGATCTAAGCAGTAACTCCCATGCTGCTCACATTCCCCTGGGATGCTGTGGAGGAATCTCTGTCTCCTGTACCTGCAAAGGCTTCTCAAGCCCTTCCCGCCACAAAGGTGATGCAAAGTGTAGGTTTCATCAGCTCTGGGACAGCAGGATCCCAAACTACCTGCCACATGCACCGTGACAGGAGAGGTGGCAACTCCTGGGTTAGTGCACTTTTTTTGAGGCAGGGTCTCACTATGTTATATAGGCTGGCCTGAAACTTGTGACCCTCCCACCTCAGCCTCCAGAGTGCTGGGACTACAGGTGTGCATCATCATGCCTGGCTTCTCAGTGCACTCTTCGTGTCTGATGGCATCGTGTCAGGGGAGCGGGAGGCAGTGTGACAGGAGCCTCGGGAGATGCTGAAGGGCAAGGTAGGCTCTAGTTCGGCAGCTGCTCTGGAGGGACGAGCTGGCAAATCGAGACAGAACACTGGACCTTTCAGGATGGTGTCCTGCAGAGACCGAGAATGGGGTAGCCAGGCCCAGGCATCACAGCCAGACCCCAGCAACCACAGGAGCCACAAGGGGCACACTGTGCCGACACCCAGAGGACCTCACTGCTGTGTGACCCTGGCTGATCTTCTTCCTCTCTGGGCCATCTTTGCCTCAGATGTGAAACTTAGGGCTTGGACGAGATTTCAAAATCTTTCTGGGGGTGACAGTCCTTCAGGAAAGCTGGTGCACTTATAGCCTGCCCTGAGGCTGCAGATTGGGGGACAGATAGGAGGACTAACTGTAGAAGCCCTGAGGTGAGTCAGGGCGAGGACAGTTCTATTAAGATTGTCACAGCAATGTGCCTGGGGCTTAGGCTCAGCACTGGGATCACCAACCAAGTGGTGAGACTGCTGGATTTGCTCTCTGATACTTCTGCACTGTCCCCACCTCCCCGTCAGATGACAGTGCAGGCATTCTGGAACAGTCTGCTACCTAACAAGCAGCCCCAGGAAACATCTACAGACTGAATGGGCTGAACAGGGCCTTCCACTCAGCCCAGGGCTCCTGCAGACAGAGAAGGGCTTTCTAACAGCTTATAGCCAGTTGCACCAGGCTGGCTCCACTCTTCATAATGCTTTGGACAGTGCTGAAATGTGCACGTGTCCTCCTCTTTCTGGGCTGGGATGACCCTGGCTTGCCAGGAACACTGCCCCGTGAGAGATGGAGTCAAAAGGAACACGCCCCTGGCCTGGCTCACATTGCTGCTCTGTGCCCTGTGCCCCAAAATGCTTCCACAGGGTGGGAAACCTGCACTCTCTCCTCCTGGAGTCAAGGAGCCCTTGCCTTGCCACTGCAATTCCAGGTCGAGCAGCAGCCTGCTCGGAGGCTGGGAGGTATAAAGGGCAGCTTAGCAGTAGAAAAGACACCAGGGAAAAGTAATCAGGGTAGCAGCGGCTAACCTTCCTGAATGGTTCTAAATGCTGCATACATTAACAAATCATTTAAGCTTCACATTTACACAAGGCGGGTCCTGTCATCATGCAGGAGGAAACTGAGGCATACAGGAGGAAACTGAGGCACATAGGGTAAACAGCTTGCCTGAAGAGACATACCACACCCTGCAGTGCTGCTGAGGGCCAGAGACAGAGAGGCCCAGAGAAGCAACCTCGTCAAGTCCATTTAAAAACTTCCTAACAGGAAGCACTAGCCCACCAACCACAAGGTCTAGGGGGAAGCACTCCGGCCCTGGGACAGCCCAGCAGGACTGGCAGATCCTGGGCAGCCTACAGTGCCTCTCCCTGCACTCAGACAAACATGCAGATAAGGAAGCAGGGTCGGCAGCTGAAGGTGCTGGGGACCTCTCAGCCCTGAGTGAGGCTTCTCACGGGTCTGGACCACCTCAAAGTTTCCATTAGACAGCTAACCTTTCCACCAGGGAGCAGGGGACCCACATCAGGGCAAACTTCCTTCTCAGGGTACTTTGGACCCCCACCCAGTTTAATCGCCTTATGATGGATCCTGAAATCTTCATTTTCTCCCCCCACCACTTAGTACTGTCAAAAGATAAATAAACACACAGAGCCCATCAGGCCGTGTTTGAATAGCACTCGAGCAGATGTCCTCTGAGATTGCTCGGCTGTAAAAGTTATCATTATCTGCTGCGCATTTAAATATGCTTTGAACTCTTTACAGCTAAAAATACCATGATTTTCAGAAGACAGATGTGCTTAAGCCCTTCCTCATTTCCTGGGTTAGGGCAACACTCACAGGCAATCACCCACCGCCAAGTGTCGTCTTTGCAGTTCTGAACTGGGGCACTTCGGACTTCCCACAACAATAATGTAAAACCAGGAGGCCGCCTAGGAAGAATTACCCCACTGAACCGTAGGGAAGACCAAATCCTTTCTGTCAGTCTAACAGACTCTTCCTGTGGCTGGCTCCTGCTGCACGTGACCTCACAGGACACGCTGTCTACGGAGCATGGGGCACTAGAGGCAATGGACCACACGCTGTTTGCAAGGCCTGCTGGAGGTGCCAAGGGCCGAGGTCAAGCCCACACTTGGCCCGCCAAGCTGGGCACGCTGATGGGAAGCTGTCTTAGCTTGCGACGTCCAAAAGAAGTTTCTGCTCTATCTGATACAGTCACCACTAGCCACATGTGGCCAACTCAACCTTTCTGATATGCAGACTGCGACTCGGAAACTGAATTTTTAATTCTTAAAACTTTTAATGAGAGGCATGATACTGAGGCAGAGGATGGTGCTGCTACTGGAGACGGCGGACTCCTACAGCTGCTTTACGATAAGAATGAAATCCAGAGATGCAGAGGCAACTCACGAGGACTCAAGCCCAGACCAAAGTGGGGACATGAGAGCTCCTCACGTGCCGGGGGGTCAGCCCTGCTGCTGTTGGCTACTGGGTGTGGCTCTCGGCTGAATGGAGATTACCTTCTGGATGAGGGCGGGTAGGCATGGACCTTGGCCCTGCTGGGTGGGATGCAGCCTCGGGCTGAGACACAAGAGGAGATCTGCTTGGGGGACATGGGGCAGGGCACGTCTTCCAAACAAGCTCCTTTGGTGTAGGTGTTTGTGTTTCTGCCAAGCAGGCTCTGGGATGCTAATGAGAGGCTCAACACTGGGCGAGATGTAGTTAGGTGATGGGACACATGCCCAGCATGCTCCAGGCCCCGGGCTCCATCCCTAGTGCTGCCCCGCCGGAAGTAGCACCCCTGCCAAGCATTTCTACTGCTTTTCTTCTTGTTCTGTTCCTTCAGTGGAACCAGAGTTGTTCTCCACTGTCCCTGGAGAACTCCAAGAAGCTGCAGTCGAAAGCAACGCAGGCCACTCGAGCTGCTTTCACCCATAACAAGGAGAGGAACTGCCCCCAACACGCTGCTTGTCTCCTGCGCCTTCAGCCACAGGGCAGAAGTGAGTCCGGGGGTCCACGTGCACTAACGAAGGGACCATGCACAGACCGCAAGGCGGGAGGGGTGAGAAAGCGCCCATCGTGGGCACAGGAGAAGCAGGAGCGCCACCAGCATTGGGGCGAGGAGACATCAGACAGCCCTCGCACACAGCTGCAGGCCGTGGCCTCTGCCCAAAGACTTGCCTCCGAGAGTTTTCTATGCTGAGGTGCTGACCTTCTCAGCTGACAAAATAATATTTTAGAAAAGTTCTAAAAGTATTTTCTTCACTAAAAAAAAAAAAGAAAATGTTATGAGAGAATCTCATTTTGCTCTAAAAACAATAAATAAATCACTTTCTGTGGAAAAATTTTTTTACTTAATTTGAATGTAAACATAAACCACAGTATCCAGCTAGCAGGCACACACTGGACTGTGCAGGCCCTCCTCGCTCTCACACCAGGCCCTAGAGCCCATGCCTGAGGCTGGCCTACACTCAGAACTCCAAAGCAGCCCTCAAAAGAACTTAGGGATCTGTGGCCCAGACTGCTGGTTCATCCCAGTCTATCCTTCCTTCTTCCAGAGTAATAGGGGCGCTGTCCTAGAATATAAGCACATGGGCCACACCCCAGGGATAGTGAAGGAGCCTATGGAATAAAGTTGGTCATATATATTCTGGATTTTCATATGAGAAGGAAATAAATTTCTACCTCACTCAGCCACTATTATGCTGGGTCTCTATTAGGAAACTAATCCAGATAAAATACCTATTTAAAAAACAGACTAAACTTATGAGTTTTATACTTTTATATATTAGTGCCTCTTAGAATTTACATTAAAACAAAAACATACTCTAGGAAAAAAGGACACAGGAGACTACTCACTGTACGAGGCCATTTATAGAAAGTCTAAAAAAGATAGACCACAGTGTATAAAACCAAATCAGTGGTATGTGGCTGGAGGTGTGGTGGTAGGGACCACTTACGGATTTGTTTGGGGATGACATAAAAGTTTCATGAGCTGGCTTTTAGTGCTTAGTTACTAGTAAACAGAAATGATGGGAAGCCACTGTTTTGGGATACGCTCCTACACTAGGCCACAACAGACCAGAGCAAACAAAATGGAGTCCCTCATGCTGTTGCCGCATCATCAAGCAGAAACTCTAAGGACGCAGACAGATCCGAAAACAGGCCAGTTTTCCCTGATCCTTCTGCTTTCTTACAAAAAAGTAACCTGATCTTAATCAATGAGGTTTCCCCCTGTTTTTCTTTTTCCTTCTTTTCATCTTACAGAGCCCACTGTTCTGCCATCGAGAGCTCTCATTTTACTTTGTAGAGTGGAGGCTACGCCAACTCCAGAATCTCAAATAAAAGCCAATTAGGCTGTTGTGGTTTGTGTCTGGATGTCCCCCCAAAGCCTCATGTGGTAAGAGATGGCTGGATCTAGAACGTGTGATTAATGAATTGATCTATTGATCGATTTGGTGTGGTTCTGCTGGGATCAAGGATGTGAGACTGAAATTGGGGGTGGGAGTGCGGGCTGCCCTGGGGGCAGGTAGCCTAGATAAAAGATACAGGAAGAAGCTAACTAGCTGCTTGTTTGCATTGCTTATTTGCATACATTCCTTGCAATTCCTCACTTTACTTTGCAGCTGGCCAGCTGCCGGTCTGCCACGCCGGCCCGCTCTGCTTCGGACCCAGCGGACTATAGACTGAAACCTCTGCAGATTGTGAGCTAATAAACCTTTCTTCCCCTAACTTTGGGTGTCAAGTATTCTGTCCCAACAACGAGAGAAAAGTAACTAAAACATAGGCCTATAGTTAAATCTGTTGCAATTTTGTCTTTTGACAATGTATTACTGTCAAAAGCCATTGAATTACTTAAACAGACTCAGTTTACATGAATTACAGTTTATATAAAGTTTGATGTTTAAAAAAGGATGCTTTCAAGCCAGGTGTGGCGGCACACTCCTCTTGTCCCAGAAACTCAGGAGGCTGAGGCAGGAGGATCACTATGAGTTCAAGGCCAGCTTGGAATACATAGTGAGACCCTGTCTCAAACAAAACAAAATAAAACAAAACATACTTTCCTGACTGATTAAAAGAACAATACAGCTAAGAGATGAAAGGCATTCTCAAGGCAGTAAAAACTACAGGTACAAAATGATTTCATGAAATTCTTCTGAATTTTTTTATCTTACAAGGGAATCATTATCTGTTTCTCTCAGTTACATGCCCTCATGCTTTTGAGTACAAAAAGAGATTATGTACTTATTTTATTGGCTACTATGGAAAAGATTACTAAAGAATGTTAATGTGAGACAGCAAAACATACTGAACTACTTGAACAGTGAGGCCTGACTTTTGTCTTTTAGAGAAGAGAGACATGCACACATGACCGCTTGCTCCGCAGTGTGGAAGAGTACACAGCAAACACCAGAAGAGGTCACGGACACAGGCTGGTCAGTGATTTCCAATTTCTTCTCTGTACTTTTCTTTTGTATGGAACACAATGAAGATGACTACTTTTATAATCAGGCAAACCCAACAAAAGTATTGTTTATGTAAGGAAAGAAACACTAGGCCATTTGTCCTTGCTTTGGCAGCCTCTGAGGAGGGAGGGCTTCGCTTCTGTCTGGATACAGACCAGGAAAGTCAAGCTGTTTGGGGTAACCAGAGAGTATCTAAGACTCAGAACTGCCGACGCCATTCCAGCTGTGCCAGTGTCTGCTATTCTCAAGCCATTTGCTCTTTGGAGCTCCATCTCGTTAGCTGGGTGATACAATGCTTGTGTCACCAGACACCAGAAGGTCCCCGAAGAGGAGATGGGGACCTCAGCTCACCCCACCCACAGGGTAGGCTGTAGGTCTGCTCAATTCCATCACAGAAAATAATTTTCCAGCCACTTCAGTGAGAGACAAAAAGTTTAGCAGGCAGAACTGAAAAAGTACACACTCACAGAGAACAGAATGTAGGCCTGGGAGAGAGAGGCATAGTATGGCCTGAAGCTAGGTGTATTTATGTGGTCTCAAGGGTGTTTTCAAGGTGGATGATATTCCCACAGCCAGGTTACTCATCTGACAGCCTATGTCAGAATGCAAAGCACTTGTGTGTGTGTGTGTGTGTGTGTGTGTGTGTGTGTGTGTTTGTTCTGTGGGCCTGAGGATTGAACTAAGAGCCTCTGCACTGAGCTACACCCCCAGCCTGTTTTTATTTTGAGGCAGGGTCTTGTTAAACAGCCCAGGCTGGGCTCAGACTTGCACCCTTCCTGCCTCAGTCCACCAGAGTGCTGGCTCATCTCCGTGTGTCTGAGCCAAAGTGAGCTGCCTGCTAACACTGCTGCTTCGCTGAGGATGGAGACCTGCAGGAAGCAGGGCGATTTACAGGTGAACAGGACTGGGCCAGAGCCCAATCTACAGGCCTACTGTGTCCTTAAGTTCTTTAATATATTTTTTTGCAGGGGGTGATTCCTGAAAGGGAAAAAGGCTTGAGTAACTTTTGTGTCCTGAAATTGCAGTCTTTTTTAAAAGTACAATTTTACAATTACAATATTCCTTGTCTCCTTTCTACCTATCTTTACTTTTTTCTATCCTACCTCAGTTGGTCTCAATGACTGTTAGAGTAGCCACTTCTCATTTTAAGAAAAAATCCCAGCTCTGATGTGGCCAGTCAGGTAACTGATCTCATTCGGAGCCAAAGGGGAAGAGCAGTAAGCGGCCCTCCAGCTCCACCTGCCTGTGTCCACAAATCACTCTGTCATGGTTACAGGCTTCCTGCCAGGAAAAATGAAAAGGCATCCAGAAGTTCAAATACAAGACCAGCATGGGCTCCCATTAGCAGAAGCTTTTCCAGAACCCTCAATCTAGAATCTTTTTACCCGGCAGCCTTTGTGCTGGGCAGGATTTCACAGCTTCTCTGAGCTCCAAAAACATCCAGTCACTTAAAAAGGGCTCTGCCAGGGCTGAGCAATTAGGCATTCATGATGCCCCCTGCTGTCAAGTGGCCATTAGTTTAATGGAGAACTATTAAAAACACATAAAAATCTCAACCAACAAAAATAAACAAAGCTGCCAAAGCTGGCATGTAAGTGTGTAACGGGGCCTGTTCAGAATGTGAAGAATCCCCCTATACGCACATTTGGAAACACAGACCTGTCCCGCCTGCTGGAGAGCCCGGGCCTTTAACTGCCTTTAACTGCCTTTAATTCTGCAAGTGCTCATTGTGTATCATGACCACACACAACATTAATCCTAGAAAGTGGTTTTAGATTCTGACTAGAAGAAAAAGATGCACAATTTATGCAAACCAGTGGGAAAGCATTCTGCGGACTCTGGTGTTCTCCGCATTCTCTCAACCTCGGCGATTCTCGTGTGACACAGGCAGGTGCACGCCACACTGGCAATTCCTCCCTGAGGTGCGCTCCAATTCCTAACAAGTGGCTTTTTGCTGTCAAAGTGATGACGCAAAAGTGAGTTAAATGGGGTATTCACGTTGAGAACGCTTTCCTTTCCCCTTTTCTTTCTGTGGTAGATGTCAGCTACAGCAGCTCTAGTTCTCAGGGGGAAGGATCAGGTAGGTGCTGCAGCCCCACTGCTCGCTAGCTGTTTCCCATGGTGAGGACAGACAGATACTGTGACCAAGGCCACCACAGGCACTGGTAGAAGCCAGATGTGGTGGCATGTGCCTGTCATCTCAGCACTCAGGAAGCTGAAGCAGGAAGAGGGCCAAGAGTTCAAGGCTACATAGTGAGTTCAAAGCCAGTCTGAACTATACAGTGAGACCCTGTCTCAAAAAAACCAAACCACTGGGTGAGGTGGCACACACCTGTAGTCCCAGTACTCAGGAGGTTGAGGCAGGAGGATCTCTGAGAGTTCAAGGCCAGCTTGGAATATATAGCTAGACACTGTCTCAAAAACAACAAAACAAAACAAAACAAAAGGCAGGGTGGGTGAGTCAGGAATGTGGGCAGAAACTTATCCCTTTCCCTCCTACTATTACTTAAAAATTAGGGCAGGACACGGTTTTGGGCTGAGCTCCCCACTGACCAGATGAAAGCCCAAATAGTCACTCATGTTAAGTACAACTTTGTCACACTGAAAACTGAAGCTTCGTAGAGAGATCCCAGACAAGGCCAGGTTTTCCTGAAAACAGGAGATTCTACTCTTCCTCAGCTAGCATAATAATGAAATCCTCCATTTTTAACCTTAGGGAAAAGTAACCTGAAGCTAACCAATCAGTTTTTCTCTACCGCGTTTCCTTGCTTGCACATTACAAACTCCAGGGCCTTCTGTTGGTAGAAGGCACGCTGCTTGTTCACCAATTGTGAACACCCGCCAATTGGACCTAGAACTATGTTTGTTGTGACTTTGTTTCCAACATTTCCTCATAGTTGATCACTCAACATGGCCCTTTTAACCTGCCCTTTTCCTTCTAAGTACAAAGATTAACTATTCTTAGAAAAATCTCTTGTCAGCAGCAGACTATTTTTTCCCTGAAAAAGAACAACCAACCAAACCACCACACCAGGAGAGCTGCAGAATTCAGAGGGAACAAGTTCCTTTTCCTGTTCAGGATAACATACCTGTGAAACAGATGGAAGCATTTGTTCCTGGATAAAACCCCTGGAACACTGAATACCAATGCTGCCAACCACCCAAAACACAAAACATCACAACCCTCCCATAGTTACAGGCAGAAGCAAACCGCAAATAAGAGAAAGACTCAACACCCAGGAAGGGCAGCAGTGAAACAGGAAGTTACACACAAGACCCTCAATTCACTAATCTTCCCTGAAGTTCATGCCCAGAACACAGCCCATTCTCCAGGAATAGACTCAACAGTGCTAACCTCGCCCTTGAGTAACTCCTCCCCTTGGGTTGGAAGAAGAAGGCTGACTTTACCTTAAGAGCACCACAGATTTCAACGGTGTCTGCATCATCAACCACAGTAATTCGAAAATTGGGAGTCTGCAGAAGTTCTTTGAAGAGAAGGCCATTCTCCATGACTTTGCTACCTATCGAAAGGTTAGGAAACAAGGAAATTGGTAATAGTCTCTAATCTTAATGATCATACCTAACAGAGGTTAAAATAGTAACCTTTCTCTTACTACAAAAGTAACACATGTTTATTGCAAAACATTTAGAATGTACCTAGGAGCACAAAAAGAAAATAAGGCTATCCCATAATTCTACCAGAAAGGATCATTTATATTTGACATATATATTTAGTTTATTGAATGAATATAATTTTTGAATATAGTTTATTGAATGAATATAGTGGTGGCACAGGCGTGTAATCTTAGCACTCTGCAAGGCAGAGGTAGGAAGATCACAAATTCAAGCCCTGCCTGGGTAATTTAATGAATTAGCAAGACTGTCTCTTAAGGAAAAAAAAAAAATAGAGAGATAGTATTCAAAAGAGAGGAGAACTAGATAGGGAAAAGGGAGATAAAGAAGAAGGTTAAAAGAAAAGTAAGATGAAAGGGGAAAAAATGGAAAAGTGTAACTACACTTGTTGCAAATAGGGAGGGGTGGGTGGACGGAAGGGAGGGGAGGGGAAGGGGGAAGGAGGGGGGAAAACCAAGATGTATCATGTACAGGTACAAAATAACCATGTTGATTATGATCATTATGTATACAATGTACCAATACATGTTCTTGGTAAAAATAAAAAAAATATGTATAATATAAAAATATGTACTACCTATAAAATATATATTATCTCTAAAATATATTTATAATATATATGACCTACACACATGTTATGTCCATATATTATATATATAATATCCATATATTATACTTTATAAAACCTGCACACAGGTCATGTCTATATGTACATATACAGACATAATGTGTGTGGAGGTCATATAGTCTGCTTTCTGTTTTCCTAATTCGGGAAGATGGATATGCGGTCAAAAGATACCTGTTTTTGCTATTGCTGTATTCCCCTCCTTGGGGGACAGTGTCTGGAATGTGCTGAATGCTCAGTGGTTTTCATATATTTATTATTTTTAGATTTTTTTCTTTGTTTTTGGAGACCTTTGATTGAAAAGCAAACAGAAACAAACAAAAGTCAAACATTACCCAGAAAGCCTGGTGTGAAATCTGCTCTGGCTGGTGGGGTGCAGGTGAGCCTAACCAAACCCACCCTCCGAGCCAGGCTCTGAAGTCAGGACGGTAAGATTCGCCAGCCAAGCCCCGGCCCCAAGCCGATGGCTCCACTCAGGGCTGGCAGGAAGCACACTGAGGACTCCAGCACCAGGCGCCGCCTGCCTCCAGGTAGAAGAGCAGCTGTTCCCAAGCTTGCCTGCACTTTACAGCCACGGGGGATCTTTAAAAACACCAGCGCCCAGCCCACATCTCAGCCCCATTAAACCACAGTCTCTGGCACACAGCAGGCACCGGTAGTTTTTGAGGCTCCCCAGGTGATTTCAATGTTAAGACAATTTCACAAACCTGTGATTTAATCTCTTCCAGCTGCAGCTTCCCATGAGTAAAAATAATGGTCAAGAACAAACATAGTGAAGAACACAGGATGGTTGTGAAGTTAAATAAGAATCATGTGAGAACAGTCTTTGGCTCCCAACAACACTCACAGATCCCAAAGACAGCATGGAGCCAGATGACATCTGCATGCTTGTGAGGATGATTTTCTACACTTGCAGACAGGGAAACTAAGGTCCAGAGGGGTTTAGTAACTTCCATGGCCACACAGCTAGGAAGCTGAGCCCAAGTTTAAACCCAAGTGCTGCTCTGGCTCCAGGGGGTGAGCCCTGACTGTACTAGGCCATCTCTTGAGTGTGGGAAGAGAGAAGACAGCAACAAAGATCACAGAGATATGCAGATAAGCACTTTCAATGGGGGGGGGCAGAATTGTCAACAGTTAAAATTACAGCCAGAAGGAATACAGTCAATGTGAAAATGGGGCTGGGGATGTAGCTCAGTGGTAGGGACTTGCCTACCATGCACCAGGCCCTGGGGTTGCTCCTCAGCACACACAGAAAGAGTCAGCCAGGGAGGTGAAGGGTAGATGATATAAGACTGGCCAAGAGTGAACCATTCCTGATGACGGGTACACCAGGTGTGTGACACTCTGCTACCTGCCTTTGTTCTTTAAAATGTTGCATAATAAAACATGTAAAATATCTATGACCAATAAGCAGAAACTCATTCTCTATTCTACAGGTCATTACTGTTATCCTACTCAGCTGAGTTCTCCTTTTCCAATATTGGAACAGTGTCTGCTTGAGCAACCTGTTCTCTTCCTCTTTCCAACAGCCCACTGAGTGTCTAGGTGACACTGTGCAATGCTGCTTCCTCATAAGCCAGCTCAGCCCTAAGGCAATGTTCATCCTGTGTCTCTCCTGCCCCTCACCACAGGACCACAAGCACTGCTCAAGCCTGCTGGGGGGAGGAGGGCTCAAGTCAAGTGAGGTGCTGCTGTGAGCGCCCTGAGACCCGGGCAGAGGGAAGTGTGCTTGGTCAAAGTTGGCCATGGATACAAGAGGCAGGGTCTGTGGGCTCCTCTGTGGCTGCAAATAACAGTGTCCATCAGAGAGGTGGGCTTGATTTGTGGCAAGCTCACATTTTCTCAAATGTACATTTTAAGAATTATTATTTTAGTGGTTTTTGGTTTTGTGTGTGTGTGTGTGTGTTTTTGACAGGGACATGCTATGAACTCACAGTGATCCTCCTGCCTAAGCCTCCTGAGTGCTGGGATTACATGCATGCACCTCCACAGGAATTATTTTAAATCACGGTTAAAACAGCACTAACCATATTATAACTAGCAGTCACAGGCAGTGACATAGCAGCCAAGGACCCAGGCCACCTATGCCAGTATAGGTGGTGGCCAAGAACCATGTGGAAGGGCTGCCCCAAACTCAACATAAACCAGGAAAATCCCCTCTGTCATGCCAACTTTTAGTGACCAACGTAGGTAATTCGACTTCCAAAGCCTCATTTCACTGTCTGATTCCATATTTGTTTGTGGAGACACTCCACAAGGAGCTTATGTATCCTAGACGTGTGCCTGATACACAACAGGCTTTGAAAAATATTCGTGGAATGATTAAGTCAGATTCTGTGGTAAACCCCACATGAAGGGAGATTTCACCACAAGGGGGCACTATTGTTTACCACGATAGCAATTCCAAAATACACTCAAAATTTTGTCATTTCCTTTTTTTTTTTTTTTTTGATTGGTTGAGGTGTTGTGACCTAGGGATTGAACCCAGGGGCACTATACCACTGAGCTACATCCCTAACTCTTTTTATTTCTTATTTTGAGACAGGGTCTCACTAATTGCCCAGGCAGACCCTAGAACTTGCCATTCTCCTGCCTCAGCCTCCCTCAGTGCTGGGATTACAGGTATGATTTCTTCTGGTAGGAAAGTTTCCAGCTTGGTGGGTTAGGAAAATATAAGTGGACCGAGACTTCTGAATTTACCATAATTAAAAATTAGCTGGTCCCTAATGCCCTAATGTCAACTAGAAAGGAGATCTGGAAAACCACAGTGTAATTATCAAATACAGGAAAGTCTGTGTTGATGCACTTCTGTTGTCTGACAGTCCACAGTCGAGTCTCACTGACCACCCCAATGTTCACAGCCACCTCTCCGCCCAGCTAGGGCCCAGCCAGAGTCCTGTGCCACAGTTAGTGGCCAGGTCTCCCTTGCCGTCTTTTGTCTTACTTTCAATGTTTTGCTTAATTGAATGCCGGGCACCAGTGTCAACCTCGGTGCAACCCATGGAAAGGACAGGGACACATTGAGAACACAAGCCAGAAGGCAAGAGACGCAGGCTCCAGGCAGTTGTGTGTCTGCAAACCAGGAAGCGGACTCCAGCCAGCTGGGAACTTTCCTAAACAGACAAGTAAGCACCCAAGCCAAAACCTGCAGGTTTCAATCAGGGACTGGAAATGAATTTTCAGCCTTACAATCAAATAATCAGTCATTCCCAACCAACTAGGAAAGGACTGTTAACAAACAGAATTGAGTTGAAACTTGTTAATCATTTTAGAAAAAAGATTTCACAGGCTCTCTCAAATTTACAGATGGACAAAAACATTAACTGCAGAAGAATAAAACACACATATGTATACTATACGCATATGTACTGGTGCACGTGTATAAATAAATAATTTTCTGGAAGGATATTTAGAAACTGCTAACAGTAATTCCCTCTGGGCAAAGGGAATTGGATGGGAAATTATAATCTTAATTCTAATTTTCTACCTTCTCATATTGTCTGAATTTTTTTTTTTTACCTCTGTCTGTACCATTGCTGTAAATATCAACTTTGACAGCTGACTAGGCTGTTCTGGGTTTCCTCTACTGGGGCTCAGAAAGTGATACCCAAAATACACGACTTCAGACTTAAAACTGAGAGCAGCTGGGAGGAGCAGGGACAAGGCTTCCTCCGAGTTCACCTTCTCTACCTGAAGACCCGGATGCACCAGAGAGGACCACAGCTGCCTTCAGTCTTCCTAAGGAAGCGTCACTGGCTGAGGAAGGTTAAGTTCAGATCACAGAGGACGAGATGAACATCACACACCACACCAGAGCCCAGAGGCACTCTGCCCAGCTCATTCTCTCCCCTAAAACTCACTCATGACTTTTCTGAAGTTAGCACAACTCCTCTCCTCTCTCCTACGAAGAAGGTATGTGAGCCTCACCCCCTGGCACTTCTTTGAGTTTCACGAGTGTGTGTGTGTGTGTGTGTGTGTGTGTGTGTGTGTGTGTGTGTGTGTGTTGCCTAGTGCCAGTTTGTCTCAGCAGACTCAATTACCCAGACTGTAGAGGGAAAGTTTGAACTTCCCTATACTTCTTTACATTGTTCAGATACCTCTACTCTCCCAAAAATATTTCGCATAAAAAGAAAAAAGAAAGAAAAGAAAAGGTTTTGCAGGGCTTGGTGGTGCATGTCTGTAATTTCAGTACTCAGGGTGCAGAGGCAGGAGGATTACCACAAGTTAGAGGTCAGCCTGGGTTATACAGTGAGCTCAAGGCCAGCCTGGACTACATAGCGAGACCCTGTCTCACAAAAACAAAATAAAACAAAAAGTGTTCAAGTATATGAAACTGTTGATGGTATATTATGCAACTGTGAGGATATATGTTAATAAGTTTTAAAAATTATTATCTATTAAGTGAACAAAGTAATCATAAGACAACATGTGACTAACAATAATCAAAAGTCAGTAGTCTGCGCTAATAGAAGGAACTGGGTATGGTAGGACACACTTGTACTCAGGAGGCTGAGGCAGGAAGATTGTGAGTTCAAGCCACATGGGCTATAGTGTGAGTTAGAGGCTATCCTGGGCTACATAATGAGACTGTCAGAAAGAAAAAGAGGCGGGAAAGTAGAGAGAAAGAGGGAGAAAAAAGAAGGAAGAGGAGCAGAAGGAAGGACAGAAAGACGAAAAAGAGTTCTGCAAAACTTTAACTTTTACAAAGCATCTAAAAGTATAATGATATTATTTTGCTAGCAATGCATCTTTTAACGTGGCCCCTAAGTACTTGAGAACTCTCAAAGGCCTTTTTGAAAGAAATGATAATTTTCACAACATCAACACGAGAACAACATCTCTACTTCACAATGTGTAAGAACAGAAAAAGCGGGACAGGGATGTAGCTCAGCGGCACAGCACCTGCCTGGCAAGCTCAGGGCCCTGAGTTCGATTCCTGGTACCAAAAAATGAAAAAAGATGAGAAAGAGGTTACTATTTCAGGAACTAGGAGACTCCAGTTCATGCCTGGATTCTCTGTTAGTGTGTGACCCCAGGGCACGTAGCTTATTCTCTGAGCACTAGTTTTTTTTTTTCCTTTTGGTTTTTTTTTTTTTTAATTTTTACCAAGAACATGTATTGGTACATTGTATACATAATGACCATAATCAACATGGTTATTTTGTACCTGTACATGATACATCTTGGTTTGAGCACTAGTTTTTTCTCCTGAAAACTATTCAGTAGACCATTCCCACCACTTTTTTCTACTTTTGGTACTGGGTATTGAACTCAGGGCCTTCCTGCTGATCTACATCCCCAATCCTTCTTTTGAGACAGAATCTCACTAAGTCACTAAGTTGCCCAGGTTGGGTTTGAACTTGCAATCCTCCTGCCTCAGCCACCCAGAATGCTAGAATTACAGGTGTGTGCCACCGTTCCAGGCTTCCACTAGTTTTTTAAGTTCTCCTTGGAATCAGTGAAGACCCAGACATTGGTACTGGTAAGTAAAGCCAGATTTAGGTCAACAGACTTCCACCATGAGCACAGCCACCTGCTTCTTGGTATGAACTCACCAGTCTGTGTCTGATCTTTTGGCCAGATGGTCTCATGGACTTTCCACTCATTCTGGAGACTGCTGAAATACTTCAGTTCCACAGAATGGCCTCCTCACACAAAATCCCCACCCCACTGACTGTGCACCACAGGGATGCTGAGAGGCCGGAAGAGACTGTTAATGAGAACACCTGGAATAGGAATGTACACCTCCTAGTACCAGATGCCTGCTCCCGCGCCCTCTGCAGGCCTTACCGATGGTGGTCTCACAGAACTTGTCTGCAGCCACCTCGCTGGCGATGTTGGCGCCCATGAGCACACTGATGTCAATGCCCATCTTCTCGCGGATGATGTCGGAAATGAGTTTCAGTCCCTCCGGGCCCTCATCGATGCCCTAAGGATGGCAAGAAGTTAGGAGGGAAGTTGTAGTTGCTTTACAAGTAATCTAGATTCAGCTATCCAGTGGTATACACGACTTGAAAAGTACTCTTACTTGTAAGAGAAAACATACCACATATATAGTGTGTGAAGAACAATAAAATGAAAAGCAGAAAAATACCACTACTCAGGTTAAGAAATGGAATATGATCAATATGCAGGATCAAAGAAGGAGGAGGAGAAGGAGAAGGGGAGGAAGAAGAGGAAGAAATAGAAGAAGACAGAGAGGAGGAAAAGGAGGAAGAAGAGGGAGGAGGAGAAGGAGGAGAAGAAGAAGGGAGAAGAAGAGGAGAGGAGGAGGAGGAGGAGAAGGAGAAGAGGCAGTGGTAGTGATAGACAACAAGGCCTAAATCATAGAAGTCCCTGTCTCTCCCCAAAGTCATCCTCCTCCTTCCCTCATCCCCTTCCTCAGACTGAACCTCTATCGTGAATGCTGTAGGCAGCTTCATGCCCTCACTTTTCTTCACCATTTTACCTCAAGTCACTATCTGTCCCTGAACACTGTCATGTTGTTATGCCTACCGATGGCATTCTCCTGTTCATCTATGATACACTGTTTTGTGCTACCTTATTAGCCTAGAGATACACTTGGGTGGCTGCACGACCTTTCTGGTTCATTTCTGTTCACTGTTACATAGTTTTCCAAAATAAATAGGCAGTCTACCTTTCACCAATGCACGCTGGTGCTGGTTGATATCTGGGCTACTCTAGTTTGTTTTGCAAACATTCATCCAGGGCCACTCTGGAGCACCCCAGCAATGTGGTGAAGTTTACGGACTCCCTTTCAGAATTTCATGTGCATAAAACAAAATACATAATAATATCTAGGAAGCCAATTATATTCAAATACAGTTATCAAAATGTTAACCCCAATGGGTGATAAATACATACTATTCTATTCATGCACTTAGAAAAAGATGATATGGTGCATCTAAAGGTTACTATAATTTCCAAGTATTAATGGACAGGAATGGACCTTGAGAGATCTGAAGCTGCTGTAATGTGATATGAAAGTTCCTGTCTCTTCAGCTGACGAAGAAAGGGTCACAGGTCCTGCTAATACTAATGCTACTGAAACTGGGCTGCGGCTAGCATTCAAAAAAGAAAGAAATGGCCACGTCAGTTAGAGGTTAAAAGGAATAAAAATGCAAAGGTCACCCCTCCCCTCGACAATTAAGTACATGAAACCCTGGAGCTGGTTTGAGGACTCGTTTTAAAAAGCCCACACTTGAATGTACATACCCAGGAGAGGGAAGAAACGGTGGTTCACTTCCCAGCTGATGCAAACCACGGTCATTTCCAGATACAGGCCGAGCCCCACGGAGTGGGCTACAGTGTCCTGACAGCGGCTCATCAGGAGCCCCCCCACATCACTGCAGTGCTGGCCTGCTGCAACAGGACGCAGTCTGGCTCCCACATGGGACCTAAATTAGGCTTGTGGAATGTTTTGTTTTACTACTCTCCAGGCATCTTTAAAAATAAAATAGCTGGGTGTAGGGGTACATGCCTATAATCCCAGCACTCTGGGAGGCTGAGGCAGGAGGATCTAAGATCAAGGCCAGTCCAGGCAACTTAGCAAGATTCTGTTTCATAAACAAATGAATGAATGGGGATGTAGCTCAGTGTGAAGGCTCCAGGTTCAATACCCAGTACTAGGGAAAAAAACACCCACAAACAGAAAACTGCCACCACCTCCTCTGTAGTTCTGCATTTCAAGCTGATGAAAGAAAGGGAATGAGATTTGCCGAGAGCAACGTCTAGTGATGTGTGTCCTGCCGCACAGGAGGACATCTGCACAGGAGCTACCTTGATGAGGGTGATTCCCAGCGCTTTCTTGGGCACCCTGCCGGTGATCTCGTCGCAGATCCGGTGAATGAACTGGTGGGGAATGACGAAGACCAGCAGGTCCGCATCCTGCACGGCCTCCCCAAGGTTAGAGACGGCAACCTGCAACCACGGGAGGACCAGTTACTCCTGTGTCTGTGGAGTTAGTTCACCCCTCAAGCTGTGTTAGACGAGCAGCACTGCCCCGAGCACACCCTGTGCCCCTCCTCTCTAGAAAAAGTCTCTGAATTTCTTTCCAAAGCTATCACTTACACTTAACCATGCAACTTGGGTCTCATTTCCAAGATGGTCCTTGACCTGCTCAAACCAATGGGCTTATCCAACAAAAAGGGCCGCCATGAAGAAAGCGGCAGATGCTTGCTGGGGCTCCTGGGTTACAGATGTCTCCTTCCTTTTCTGTGGTGGCTCTGGGTCTTCTCCTTGGACAGTGTGGGACGATGGTGTGGAGTTTTGAGCTATGGCAACCCCTTTAGAAACATGCGGGGAGAGCCTGTACAGAGACCCCCCACATGAACCAAGCCAGCTTGGTGGAAGGCAGTGGAAAAGCAGGGACTGGCAACACAGTTTAAGCCAGTGCACCTGCAGCTGGCCCAGCCTGGATTTCTTAATTACAGGAACCCGAACACTAGCTTAGCTGAAACTGGTGTGAACAACACTACAAACAGTCATTCCATACACTGCAGCTCACAAGCCAAGGCTGGCTTTCTCCTCTTTACTCACATACCCCAAGGCAGGGAGAGCCTGGCTCCCTCTGCAGAGGGCTTCTCCCGAGCCGGCATCTAGGCTGGGTGGACACCATGGTGAGGGTTTATTACCACTGTTGGGCTGACAGTACAATATCCCCAAGTGAAGGCCTCACACAGCCTCAGAAGCAAAGTTTCTCCCTGACCTTCTCTTACTCTCTCACCCTTCCTTTCCACGCCCCTAACCCCCAGGGGAGCCACAGAAACTAGAGTTCCTCTTGCCCAAGGCAAGCAAGGCATGGTGGTGCACATGTGTAGTCAGGAGGCTGAGGTGGGAGGATTTCTTGAGCCTAACCTTCAAAGCCTGCCTGGGCAGCACAGGAGATTCTTTTGCAACAAAATAACAAACACCCCAGAAAACAAAACCTCTTGCCCAAGGCAAATTATGGACATCAGAAACACTCTTTCCCCCAAACCTAGCCATAAGACCTAAATATGTTAGTCTGACTTTCCCCTACCTTTCTGTCTAAACTGACCCTAAAGAAATTCCCAATATACTTTGTCTGGAAGTATGTCAGTTATAGCTTGTATCTAGATGTCCCCTGCAAAGCCTCATGTGGTCATACGTGGGGTGTTTCAGAGATGGCTGGATTAAGGATGTGATACCAGGATTAAGGGGATGTGGTGCTAGATTAGTCTACTGATTGGTTTAGCAAAGTTCTGGGTGTGGGTGATGAGGACCACCCTGGGTGTGGGCAGCACCACCCAAAAGGCTTGTAGCCTGGATGGAGTAAGAGAGAAAGGCAGGACGCTGCTTGCTGTCTCCTGCCTACCCTGCTGTGGACTATCTCTCCTCTGCGATGCCCCTCTGCCCTGCCACACTGCCTTGGAGCCAGCTGACTATGGACTGAAGCCTCTACGAACTGTGAGCCAAAATAAACCTTTCCTCCTTTAAATGGGTGTCAGGTATTTTAACTCAGCGATGAGGAAAGTAACTAAGACAACGTCATAAGACTCCCATTCCAGAAAGAGTCCTGTTCCATGCCAGAAAGAAGGAATGTTGCACAGAGAAGCTAAGACGATTCCGAGCAACCAGGCCTTGCTGGGTTCCCACCTCTCAGTTTACTGCCATTAGATCACACACTTTTTGTCCAACCATATTCTTACATGGCTGTCCATGTTTCACTGAACCTAAACATGAAAATGGAGAGTTTACCCAGCATCTTTGGGTCTTCATTCTGAAGACTTCAAAATCACACAGACTGAAGAGCAAATAAATCTGCCATGCTCTTCTCTCATCAGTTTGTCTGTTGTCGCGGGGGTGCTGGCCAAGGCCCTTTGTGCTCGCAGAACAGGGATCACCTTCTTCCTGCCTGTGACAGTTAAGCTGGATTGTCTACTTGATTGGCATGAGAGCCACCTAGGAAATGACTAAAGCACCCCTGGGTGTGTCTGTGAGAGCATTACCTTGGCCCCTTCCTGGCCCCTTCCACTCAGGAGCTGCTCCCATGCTCTGCTCTCTGCCTCCATGAAGTGAGCAGCTTTGCTCCACTTTACCCTTCTGCCATAATGTTCCTGCCTTGGTGGCAGCTGACCCTAGAGTGAGCCTCTGAAACCATGAGCCAAATAATCTCTCTTCCTTTAAGTTGTAGGTGCTGGGTATTCTGTCCCAGTGACAGGCAAGCTGACCAATACACTGCCTGCACCAACGGTGTACTTGCTTTTATTAGTCCTCTAGCACCTGGAGTTTCTATCCTCCCACAAAGCAGTTCCTTATCTTTTCCTGTTAATTATGGGCATGGTCACCCTGCTTGCCCGGTCCTCACTGGCAAAGCTAGTGCACTCTCAGGACCATGGTCCTGCCTGTGGGCCCCCTCACCTGGTGGCCTTTGTAAGGACTCCAATCCCTCATCTTGTTGGTTACTACTGTTGCTTAGGTGAAGGTTTGTGCTCCCTACTCTGCTTCTCATGGGGAGCCTGGCACCTGGAACTTTGATTAAACCTCTCTACCTCCCAGGGCCTGCTGTTCCTTTTTTCCGTATTCACTTCCAACACACATTCACACACACCCCTCCCTTTCCTCCATTTCAACATGCCATTTCAACATGGCATTTTCAACATGGTGAAATGGAAATAACATCAGAATCAAAAAGAAAACATGTAGGTGTGAAAGAATGAGTCTCACATCTGCAACTCACCAGCTGTGACCTTAGTGTCACCTTTGCAAGTGACTTAGCTTCACTTACCTCAGTCACTCTCTACATGAATGGGGCTAAGAATTCCTTTCCTACCTAGCTACTTCACACAGTACTTTCCAAGTAAGTCAAATAATGACAGTGTTTTGAAACCACAGAGACTTTAACAAATGAAAGAGAATTCACCAGAAAAACCAACCTGCTTCCTATAAATCCTTAACTTTTAAGAAGTCAACCCATCCCCATACTCCTTGTTAAAAAACATTCTCAAAGGAATGGTCAGCTGGTCAGATTCCTTCCTGTCTCTTGCATTTCCCTCTTCAATAAAGCAAGGAAAAACTGGCAGGTAGAATAACCTTCAAGGCAATATGATGGGGGGCTCAACAGCATGTTAAAGATGTCCTTTTATTCTCCTTGGCAGAAGGCTCAGGGCCAAACCTACCAAAGCAACTGTGTAATGCAATTCAAGCTGCGTTCATATGGTGCACATAGAGCATTCACAGAACATTATTTCTCTTACACAGTAACAGAACATGTTCTCTTCAGCTAACAAAGTAATCTGAATCTCATCTTTCAGAATAAGATCTTCTGCTAAGCCTGTACTCTACCTTTCTGCTGTGAAAATCATCGAGACACTGCTTTGGAAATACAGACCAATTCTGTGAGATTCCTACCTAAAACCTTTCTGAGGACGTCTATTTTTAAAGATCCGGAAATATGCCAGGAAAGACAACACAGATCAACGGGGCTTGCCTTACAATGGCAAGCAGGACAAATAAATCAGGGCTGGTTGCTTAATGCTCAGACATTCAGAAGTCCAGTGCTCCAGATCCAAGTTAATCAAAACTTGACAATGAATAAACACCATTAGAAACAAACTGATGAAGTCTGTGGATAAACCTACAGTTCTTTTACGTCGTCTAGTTCTTTTACTACCACTGTGCAGAGTGTAAACTTAGTAAGTCCTACCTCATCTGCAGGCGTCAGAGCAGGCAAGAGAAAATCTCTCTTCCTATCCTAGCTGATTTACCTCCTGACAACGAAGATGCCATTTTATGGCATTTAAAGCCAAATGAAATTAAAAAGTGTTCTCTATTCATTTATAAATTGATGTACTGATCAAATTTAGAAAAAACAAAACAAAGAAAAAAATGCAGGTAGGAAAATAACTGCTCATAATCCCAGAACTAAAAATAATCATTATTAATATTTTGATTCATTTCTGTTCAGGTTCCTCTGAGCCTGTAGAAATATCTAAAATTATATTTATAAAACTAAAGTAATACTTTTATGTCTTTTAAAATATATAGTATCAAGTGACTTTCCCTATTATTCAAATGAACATTTTTTCCACTCAAGTCCACGAACCTTACCACATGCTTTTTCAAACCAATACCTAGTAATGATCAACAAGCAATGAATCCAAAGAAGAGATACTAAGAGGGGTCTCATTTTATCTGGTCTCTTAGGACCATTAAAATCATTTCTAACTCAAGTCTGTATGACTCTCCACGCTGACAGAATTTTGGCAGCTAACAAGAGTGGCGTGGTTTAAAAATGGTCTGATTGCCACGGCCAGGTGAGAAAGGTCAGCCTAGATCTAACACCAGCCAGCTCACTGGACACAAGGACAAACAACCCTACACACTCTAGGGAAGGAGTGTTGAGGTTAAACAGAGTACTGTGAGTAAAACATAGCAAAATAGTACTCAAGAATGGTAGAGGCACAAAAATATTTTAATTCCCTCCTGTCTGCTTCACTTTCAGCCAAAATCATAGGTAAAACTCATACCTTTGCCCCATACACAGAAAAATGATCCTCAGACACTGACAATCTTATGATGTTCTCCCCACTAGGGGACTGAACATAAAGCCTTTGCACGGAGATGAATCCCCGCCTCTTTTATATTTTATTATGAGACAAGGTCTCACTAAGTCACTTAAGATATTCCTGCTTCAGCTCCCGAGAGTGCTGGGATTACTGGCATGCACCAGGACGCCCAGCTTCCTATGATTCTTACAGAAACACACCGCTATCAATCGGTGAGACAGCCTCTGGAGAGCCGGCTATTAACTACCTATGTCTCCCGCGCTCTGTCAGTAACAGCAACTTATCATGTACGCCAAAGGTCCTCAAAGTGTGGGCCAGCAGCACCACCACAGCCTGGACAGTTGTGACAAATGCAGGTTCGGGGCCCGACACTCAGTGAACCAAAAGCTTTAGGCGTGCACCCAGGAAGCCCCTAAGCTACCCGTGTGACTCTGACAAATCCTAAAATTTGAAAACACTAGTGAGGCCTACTCCTCTAGTGACAATAAAAAGCTAAACCCAGGGAGAAAAAAAATGGACACCAAGGCTTCCCGCTGAACTGATATTCTAATTCTCAGAAGCCTTTCAGCCAAAATTCATAGATGGTATCCCAACTCTATTTCCCATAACTAAATGGTCAATTTTTTAATTGTCTTGGGCTAACTTTATTTCCTGGGCATACCATCTAAAACACTGAAACAAGATTCTTCACTTGTTTTGTTCTCTGCCATTTCCATTATCCCTGGCATTTACACAGACCTCAAATAAGGCAAAGTAGTACTCCAGGTGCTAAGGAAAAGCAGAGAATGTAGACCTATGCAAGTAACCATACACAAAGAGTTAGTAAGGAAGGAAAAAAGTATAAATTGGACTTCAAATTTAAAACTTTTGCCAGGCATAGTGGTGCATGTTGTACTTCCAGCATTCTGGGAGGCTGAGGGAGGAGGATCTCACCTTCAAGCCCATCCTGGCCAGTTTAGCTGCTTAGCAAGATCTTATCTCAAAACAAGGAATGGCTGGGGGCATAGTTCAGTGTCAAGGCCCTGGGTTCAATCCCTAGTACCACAATCAATCAATAACTCAAATAAAAAAATAAAAATGTTTGTGCTTCAAGGGATACTTTCAGGCAAGTGACAAGACAACCCATAGGATGGGAGAAAGAGGCCTGAATATATAAAGAATTCTTACAACTCAATAATAAAAAGACAATCAAATTTTATAAATGGGCAAGGGATCAGATATACATTTCTCCAAAGGTACAGAAATGGTCAATAATAAGCACATGAAAAGATGCACAATGTATTTAGCCAAGTGGCAAATGAAAACCGAAACCACTCATGGAATACCATGTCATTCCACTAAAATGGTGAGGATTAGCAAAGCAGATAGTAACAAGTGCTGATGAGGATATGGAGAAATTAGAATCCTCTCACACTGTGATGGAATGTAAAATGATGTGGCTACTCTGTAAAACAGTCTGACTGTTCCTCAAAAAGTTAAATAGAGTTATTTTAGGACCAAGAAATTCTACTCCTGGGTTTATACTCAAAAGAATTGAAAACATACGTTTTCACAAAATATTATTCACAAAGGTTCAAAGCAGCACTGCTCACAATAGTCAAAAAGTGGAACTACCCAAACATCCACCCACTGATGGATAAACAAAACGGGGTGCATCACAATGCTAGGGTTGAGAGCATGCATGCACTGGAAGCCTGAGTTCCAAGGCAGTGGTGCTGGGAGGTGGGGCCTAGCGGGAAGTGACTGGCTCGTGGGGAGCAGAGCCTCACAAGGGAGTAATGCTGGTATCATGGGAGCAGTCCACTTACTGTGAAAGGGGATTGCTATAAAGCAAGTACACCCCCTACTTGCCCTCATCTTTGGCTTATTCTGATGCAGCATGAAGGCCCTCACTGGATGTTGCTGCTGTGCCCCTCGACTCCCCAGCCTTCAGAACATGAGGTAAATAAGTTTTTTTTTGTAAATACTCAGTCTGTAGTATTCTGTTATAGCAACAGAAAATGGAATAAGGCCCATGCAATAGGATAGTATTCAGTCATATGCCACAAAATGACAACAATGAAAACATGCTAAATGAAAGAAGCCAGTCACAGAAGACCACATATAGTATGATGCCATCTGTTATGGCTTGTATCTGTATGTCCTCCCAAAGCCTCATGTGCTCATAGGGGGCGCTTTTCGGAGGTGGCTGGATCTAGGGTGCGTGAATATGGATTATGGGTATGTGATAACTGGATTAGCCCACTGATTGGATTAGCACAGCTCTGGGTATGGCTGAGCGGATTTACTGAAGGCAAAAAGACCTGCCCTGGTTGTGAGTGGAACCAACCACTAGGTTTGTAGCCAGTATGGAATAAAAGAGAAAACAGAAGGAAGGCTGCTGCTTTGTGCCTGCTACACCATGGACTGTTTCTCCTCCACTGGGCTCCTCTGTCATGCTACCCTGCCTTGGAGCCAGCCACCTATGGACTGAAACTTCTACAAACTGTGAGCTAAAATAAACCTTTCCTCTTTTAACTTTTGAGTGCCTGGTATTTTGTCTCAGCAACGAGAAAGTAACTATAATAGACACTGTCTATTGTACATTCAATGTCAAGAACAGGCCAATCAGGCTAGGGATGTAGCTCAATGGTACAGTACTTGCTTAGCATGCATGAGGCCATGGGTTCAATTCAGGTGCCAGGAGAAAAAAAAAATAAAGTAAATCCATAGATCTGGGAACAAAGGGAAAAAAATCAAAGATGACTACTAAAGAATGAAAGGTTTCTTTTGCAGGTAATGAAAATGTTTGAAAATTGACCATGATGATGGTTACACAACTATATAAATATACAAAAAAAGAAAAAAACACTGGCTTGATTAGGCATGGATTATAACACAGTAAGACAGTTTTTTTAAAAGCTGGCAGGGCTCAGAAGACAAAGATGAGAGACAATGGCAACAGTGTTTCATAAGGATACTGTGATCATAAATCCTGTTATCACAGTGAGGCTGGTGGAAGCTGGAGCAGAAAGGCAGAAGAAGATCCACCTGGATGAGCACCAAACGCAGGCTCCCGATGGAGAGCTGTAAAATAGGATCAACCATCTTTATCTTGCAATGATGGGAAACAACAAGTGCTCTTTCCATTCAGGGCTAAGGGGAAATCACAAACTCAGACCAGCCCTGTGTTCAGTGTGCAGCGAGGACAGTGGTGAAGTCACTGTCACAGAAGGTTCCTGTGGGGAAGGGGCTACATGATGCGTGCAGACCTGGGGAAGGGTCAGGTGGGCAGCAGTCTGGGGGCTTCAAGCAGAAAAGAATCACAATCTCGAGTCAGCACATTAATAGACGGACATCATAAACAGCAACCCTGTACTGACAGAAATGCATGTCTCTCCTTCTTGAATTTACATGAATAAAAATGGTTAAAAGGCAGTCTTTTAGGTGGTGACCAGAGGTTGGGGGTAGGGGACTGTGCTTTTCCTGTGGTCTTGGGATTCCACTCCCAGGACACATCCAGGAGGTTCACAGGAACACTGTCCATAACAGGAAAACATTGGGAATTGCGCCAATGTCCACTTCAGAGATGAATATATTTATTTGCCTGAATCTAACATCCCGGGAGTGGACTTTTCTTCCTCTCTCTCTTCCCTCTGTCCACACCTAGGGACCTGGGACAGTGGTGGAGTCAGGCTGTTGGAGGTGGTGATGGTCCTTAGCTCCTCAGTGTTTAAGATTCACAGAACGGCTCAGAGAGTCACTTCCTCTGACACTGCTTGAGTGTCAAGTATAAGAAAAGCACAAGGCTACAGAGCCCTGGCAGAATGTGTATGTGAGGAGGAGCTTGGGGATTTAGCTCTGGCAAACACAAGAAAAGCACAAGGCTAGGTACATTAGGTACCTAGAAAGAACTAGAATGTCAGGGTGACACATGTAGGGCGGGTGGAGGCAGGCAGGCAGATGCACGGGGGACTGTCACGGCATATGGTTTACAGAAGGGAAGGAACAACACTGATAAAAAGAAAAGTAAAGCTCAGAGGAATTTCTACCCCAAAGATGATTAGCAACTATCAGACACTTAAACAACTTCCAAATTCACAGTCCTAGAGACCCCACCAACAACAACTGTACCTTTGGGGTGCAACTGTGGGAGAGATGCTGGCTCACCCTCCTTCAAGGACACAAGAGGAGAAAGTCATTGTCTAGAAGCCAACAGATTCAGCAGGCTCAGGAATGAGCCCACCAGGAAGCAAATCCCACCACCAGCCCTCGTTTTGGGAGCTTGGGCAAGTTCACTGGCCCCTATGAGTCTTGGTTTCCTCCCCTCTACAAGCTGACATTACAATAGGAAAGCTGACATTATCAGCCTAAGGAGATTTCTGATCGGGTTAAATGGACAATATGTATGTACTGCTTGGCACTAACACTGTATCATTAAAGACCAAATGAAAATCTCAAAATCTTCAGGAAGCTAGCACTTAGTGTCTCCAACTTCCCCATGTGTGTTGGTTTATAAACAAGTCTCCATGCTCAACTCTCTCAGGAAAGCAATGTCATCATCTTCCTCTTTCTGCCCCCAGTACCCAACACTGTGCTTTGCATACACAGGACAGGTGTTTCATTAGCAAAGGAGACATACTGTGCTTTGCATACACAGGACAGGTGTTTCATTAGCAAAGGAGACAAGTTTCTCAGGTAACCCAAGGAATCAGGCAGCCATAGTTGTCTCGTTTTCAAATGGACTATTATAGAAAACCACCAAAAGGTGAATCTGCAGCAAAGAAATAAATTCTACCCAGACAAGCAGTAGGGCATACACCCTCTTCACTCCTCACACCCATTTCTTTCTTCCCCTCCAAATCAATAGAACAAGGCCTGGCAATAACCTCTCCCAGAGCTAATAAGCTTAAATTTTAAACTGTCAGGCTTACAGTTTCCCATTGTCTTCTATCTCTGTCTGTAAGGTAGGCCTTGACCCTGATTTTAATTACAGAGCAGAGCATTAGCTGCTCCAGGGAGCTAATCAGAGTTGCATGCTCCTTGCTAGAAAAGGTATCTCAGGAGCTATTTAGGGAACACAAACAGCCGAAGGCAAAGGTGTTAGTTTCAGCTCTGGTGTGATCTGTACCTTGAATACCAAGGAAGAAACCTGCTATGGACTGTACTACATACCCTCAAAACTCTTATGTTGATACCCTAACCTGCAGTATTTCAGAGTGTGATTGTATCTAAAGAGATAATTATGAGGCAGGAAGACCACAAGTTCAAGTCCAGCCTGTCTCAAAAAATAAAAACCCTGAGTCTGATCCCTGGCACCAAAAAAATGAAAAATAAAAATATAAAAACATAAAATGGCTGTGGATGTAGCTCGGTGTGAAGGCCCTAGGTTCAACTGCCAGCGTGAAAAAGAAAGAGGTAACTGACTCAATGAGGCCAGTAGGTAGGTCCTAACTCAGCATGATTCATAAGAAGAGGTGGCTCTGCTACAGGTCAGAGGAAGACCACATGAAGACACCGGAAGAAGGGAACAACTTCAAGCCCAGAAGAAGACTCAGAAGAAACTGGGTCTCAGATGTTAAGCCTCCAGAACTGTTGAAGCCTACAGAACTATAAGAAATTAAATTTCTGTTGCTTAAACCATCCAGTCTGTGGCACTTGGTTACAGCAGCCCTAGCAAACTAATATGAAGCCTCTTTTCAGAGTCAGAAAAACCAGAACCTACCAAGTACTTGGCTGTAGTCAAGAACTGGGAAAAGGGGAAAGCTTCTCCTTCGACCTGCAGAAGGAAGCAGATGTGCTGTCCACCCCAAAGTCTTACCACATTTTCTGGCAGCTTGTGTCCAGGGAGATATTTTACATTTTCATGGTCATTATTTATGATGTCTGTCAGTTTTCGCCCATTCACCATTTCTTCAAAGACCCACATCTTGACTGTAGAGGCAAACTTCTGCAGTTTCTTGACATTATTACCAATTATTTTTGCAACAGCTGAACCCCTACAAAAGAAACCACAGGATAGAAAAAAAAATTAACCTAACATTGGTCAAAGGAAAAAGGCATTTGATCAAAATTCAAAAGATCTGCGTTTCGATTCTGATTTAAGCACTGAGTAGCTCAAGATGGGATATGTGTCAAGCTGAAGCCACATGCAACTTAGTTCTCACCAGGAGACACCACCCCTCTGGGGTCAGGAAAGCCCTAGAATTTCGCATGATGTCAAAAACCACCACCCTTTTAAACTAGGAAGAAACAACATATCTTGGAAGAGTGTCGCAGGCAGAAGAGAAATTGACCTAGAGTATAAAAATGATACTAGCGGGTTTTGAAGCCTCCAAGGAAACTAGGCTATATTTCAAATCCATCAAACAGATTAAAATAGAGCCATTGTAAAATAAACTGTGTACTGATGAACCGCAGAAGGCCCAAGGCGGAATCATGATGGCAGACAAGAACCTGAGTGGATTCCAGAAAGGAGTAGTCAGAGCCAAACCTCAGGTCTCGAGCAGTCTGCAAACCATCTCACCACCACCCCTGGCATCCAGGTGGCCTCCAGTCACCACGCTTCCTTTTATCTGCATCTCTATTCAGCTAACAAGTTCTGATAATGGGCGATTTCTCCACAGCAAGTGAAACCTAATTAATTAGTGTGAGTCTTCAACGGTTCCTGGCTGCAGGCAGAGGTGGCCACTAGGCAGCTATCTCTTATGCCCCCTCATAAAACCAATCCCAATCTTCTGACAGTGTGGCAGGGACCCTGATCCCAGCTGAGCCAATCAGCTTTCAATTTTGGACTCTGAACTGAAAAATCACTTGTTTCTTACAAAACCTTCCTGGTGGCTGGGCATAGTGGTGCATGCCTGTAATCCCAGCACACTGGGAGGCTGAGGCAGGAGGATTTCAAGTTCAAGCTCTGTCTGGGCAATTTAGACTGTAACAAGCCCGGCAAAATGGAACTTTAAAAGTTAGGGTTTTTTTTTCTTCCCTTTTAGAAACAAATGACTCCCTCTAGCATGACCATGGACCCCTCCTCTCAATCTAGATGATAGGCAGGTGCTGGACACAGAGGTTAGGGTTTAAAAGAGATGAAAGCAACTTGGTCAAGTCTATTATTTCCCTGTATTCCCTTTCCCCATGTTCCTTGCTCTAAAGGCCCTGGGCACACAGGACCCTGAGAGAGTGATTTGAGGCAAATTCTCAGAGATAAATCCTCTGAATAAATCCTTTTGCCCTTTCACCAAAATAAATGGCCTTCTTTGATTTTGTCAGTGGCAAGTAAAAAAACCTGAGCATATGGATTGAAATGGCCAGCAACAAGACCCTGTTTGAAATAAAAAAGGGGTGGAGATGGAGCTCAGTGTGAAGGCCCTAGGTTCAAACCCCAATGCTGCAGAAAGAAACAAACAAACAACAAACAAAACTTCCTGGTGTGAGGAGCAAATGAAGAAATTTGGGAAAGGGCACCTTACAAATTCCAGGCACTTGCCATATGTACTTTCTAACAATTATTCTCAAGACAGTTCGAGATAGAGTGTTGGGTGGGGGGTATAGGGAAGAAGCTGATGCAGAACCTGTTGAAATAACTGTCCTTACTCCCTGATCAATCTGTTACTCTAACCCAGGCCCAATTTATCCTAGCATTTCAATCTATGTGCTTTAACAGCCACAAAAATCTGAATAAGTCTTAACATAGATAATAATTATTTTCCCTTTCCTAAGATAGGCCAGAAAACCTACAGCAGCAGTTCTCAATTTTGGCTTCACATTACTATTACCTGGGAAAGCTGAAAAGCCGGAGTCATGGGCCATGCCCCAGACCAGTGAAACTGGCACCTCTAGGGCATGGTTTTTAGAGCACCTCGGTGACTCAGGGCATGCAGCTCGCAGGGCTGAGAACTGTGGCTCCATACAAGGACCTAACCACAATGCCCTCCTGCCTTGCCAAAGAGTAGCTGTAAATGTCCAGCCGGGACAGGCGAACCTGATTCTGCGCCAGCAGGACAGCTCATGAAATAAATACCCACTAATCCAGGTTCCTCCGGCACTTTGTGAAAGGGGTCCAGGAATCTCCCCAGCATCACTATCGCCTTCATTCTAATCTTGGAAACTCACACTCACATGCTCAGAGCGAGGTAACAGACCGCACAGAGCGTTCCCTGGCATCAAGTACGCAACTTGCACAAGGTCAAAGAGAACAAGAGTGGCTGTGAGGGACTGAGCATCAGCTGACCAGAGGTACAGGACACCAGGACTCCAAGTCTAGTAAACCAGGTGAGGAAACAAATCAAAGCCAAAAGACCCTCTCCCAGGATCTGGCCGGAATACACTTGCTTTACCCCTTACTGTTGCCTCTTGGGGAAGCCAAGTGTTTGCGACCAGAGGTAACACTGAAACATCTGCCGAAATGAGTTAGGAAAATTTAAATGAATATTGGTACCGTTAAGAACTAAACCCCCCAGCCGGGCGTGGTGGCACACGCCTGTAATCCCAGCACTCGGGAAGCTGAGGCAGGAGGATCACCATGAGTTCAAGGCCAGCCTGAAATACAAACCAAGACTCTGTCTCAAAAACAACAAAAACAGATTAAGCCCACCAGACCATGTCTGTACATTCTTTGGGACTGGATGGTGCTTAAAATGACAAGACAAAGTAAGGCAAATGCCAGTTATATTATTTGTTTCTATTGGGTCATGAAGACTTCATTCCATCTCCTTCCTGGTTTCACCAGTAACTCCATTCACTCACTCATTTACTCGTCATCAGATACTTCCTGGGCACCTACTGTGCACAGTGCTGGGGACACAGCAGAGAAAAGCCAACGTGCTCGCCATTCTCAACAGCTCAGAGTGGCTTCTAAAAGACAACCTACACAGTAGTTAAGATAGTAGACCGTGGCCTGCAGGAGACACAGAATGTGACAGACTCCTAATGCTAACGCTGTCCGTGATAACGCAAGAGGTAGCTGTTCTCGTGTCATACTTTACATTTTAAGTACCCTTATATCCAGAAAAGATTACAATAATTAGGATTGAGATCTACTGCTCCCACTTCAAGACTGATATTACTGACCTTTCGGGTGTTCAATAACCGAGGCTTGGAGACTAAAGCTATAGAAGATAAAATGGCTGAGAATACAGCCAATATTTTGGCTGCTACCCTCCAAAGTCAGCCAGGACCCTGGACATGACAGGACTCTGCAACTCTGGGAGTCAACCTATCTACCAAGCCAGGGGGCTATTGGATCCCAAATGACAGGAGAGTCACTAAAGAGGGAACTGTCTCCCATGCTTCCAAGGGAAGCCATAGGGTCAGGCAAGACTGTGGTCCACCCTGGCAAGTGACACACCTGGTAGAGGGAAAAACTGGAGGAATTAGAGGTTTCTCACAGGGCCCCTGAGGAGCTTTAACTGAATCTGACAATATATATATTGTCATATATATATTACATATATATGTAAATCAATTTTGATTAACATAGGTCTTACTTTGACTTGGGTTTAAACACCCACCAGGAAAGTATAATAAAAAGGAGTAATTAATAGCAATATAAAAACAGAGAAAGCTAGGCTAGATACAAAAAGGGACTCCAGACACCACCCCAGCCCCTACTGGCAGTCTCCAGCTGCACCTGTAACATGTTAACCTATGGCCATAAGAGTTCATGATTCTCAGTCCCACTAACTCTTGCAAAAGAGTATCCTTCAGCCTCTCTTAGTTTATTGCCATTATATTATTATTGTGGACCTTCAAGTACCCTTAAGGTAAAGATTTGACATGTATAGGTACACCTGCAGGATAAAAATGCCAATATAAATATTCCAGCTACTAATATTTGTTACCTTTGAGGCATGAACTTTGTATTATCTACCTCAGACTTTATATGTTTATATTATCTGGAGCTGGTCACTACAAACAGGACTTCAGGTCTTCAAAACAGAGGCCAGATCTGGGTTTCATGACATATGGTAAAAATTTTAATGGCCCAAAGGTTACAAAAATGTAGATATCTTTATTTAGTGTATTCCTTGGCCACTGTTATAATTCAAATAGGAGATAATGGGTTTCATTGACAAAACAGGGAAAAGTCTGTATATTCTTAAATTTCACCTGTTGCACTTAGATTTACACCTCTGCACAAACAGAAGTTAATATTGAAAAAAAAAAGGCTTATGCCAAATGCCATCTAATTTCATCTGACTTCCACAATTTTCAAAGCCACTATTCACCAATATTGTACTGTTAATTTTGGGCCTCTACTTGTTTAACATGGTTATAAAATGAAGTTTAAGTACCAATAACTTGCTACTGTCCTTGTCCTCTTTTCTGGACTATCAAAGGATAATGGTTTATCAAACAACAAAACTCATCTTCTTATGTCTCTTTTAGATCAATCAGAGTGAGGCTTTTGACTCCTGTCTAGGCAGGATCAGCACCCCACTTCAGCCTGAAGTAGCCATAAGAAGATGGATCTTAGGCCCTTCTGCATCCCTTAAAAATAAGGGATCAAAGTAGAAGGAGGGGAATGAGGAAGGATAAAAGAAATAAAGATGGTAGAAAGGTGACAAAGTATAAATTGTATTTTTACAATGTAATTTATAATGTATAAATTGTATTTTTAAGACTGCAACTTCAGGACACAGTCAAGGTTACCCAAGATTATCTATATCTGTACTTCCTCAGCTGGTTTATGCTTCTTTTTTTCAAGACCATCACAGTCAAATTCCTTTAAAGATACTGTAAGACTATCAGTTAGTTTAGTTGATAAGGTAAAGGGCAGAAACTTGACCTTAAGAGAAACAGAAGCAAAGGTTTCAAAGAATGTTTTTTGGCAAGACATCTTAGACCATCCATCTTAAAGAAAAATACGACTCATTATCATTCTATCTGTGGGTGGGCCATCACTTTTCTCTTGTAAACAAAGCTGAAACTTTCTATCGATTCACAAATTCCACAATTTCTATCACTGAAACCACATAAATATTCCCAGCTCCAAACTATAATGTGCCATTATTCTCTTGAGAGCCTGCACATTCTTTGAGTATGGACTTCTAAAATTCTGCCTAATAAATTTCTGTATGCCTCTTTAAAAAAAAAAGTTACCACTCTCTCATGGAGAGAAAACAAGAGCAGACATGCACCATCCTGGGTGTGGTACGTGGTGAAGAAAAATGGAAGGATGTGCGGTTAGAAGGGTAAACTGGTGAACTTCAACACGAAGGTGCCTGCTGCAACCCAAGATGGCCCAACAGAAGTCTCTGAGCCTCCGCTGGCACAATGATGAAAAACAGAGCTCAGCCTGGGGAACAGGGAGAAGCCCGCGTACTTCTGAGAAGCAGAAACAACCTCATAATCAGGGCTGGGATGGGCAGTGCAGCAGAGCTCCCACTCAACACAGGGAAATGCAGACACTGAGCCACCCCGCTGATCCAGGATCCTAAGTGATATGAAATGCTTGAAATTTTCAGCAGCTGGGCTGGGCTGGGCTGTTCTCCCTCAACAACTGACAGATGTGGCAAATATGACTCCCTGGGGGCAATCAGAGGCAACTCCAAGTCATTTGGGCCTAGCTATTTGACCCACCAGGCAAGGATTTGAGATGTGAGAGGCGGCAAGATTCGGGGAAAGACTGTGGGGTTGAAGGATATTCTTTTTTTTTTTTTTTTTTTTTG